>JAIUJO010000146.1:872500-875000 GCA_023846275.1 Vanilla planifolia
AACATCTTTTTCTTCTTCTTCTTCTTCTACTTCTTCTACTTCACCTTCTTACTCTTCTTCTTCTTCTTCAACATCATCTTGCACTTCTTCTTCCTCATCTTCTTCTTCTACTTCTTCATATTTGTCTTTTTCTTCTTCCTCTTCTTTGTCGTCTACTTCTCCTTTATCATCATAACCATCATCATCATCCTCTAATTCTTCTTCTTCTTCTTCTTCTTCTTCTTGTACTACTACTACTAGTTTTTACATCATCATCTTCTTCTTCTTCCAACACTTCGTCATCTTCTTCTTCTTGGTCTTCTTCTTCTTCTTCTTCTTTGTCTTTTTTGTCATAGTCATCTTCTTCTTTTTCACTTTCTTCTTCTTCTTCTTCCACTTCTTTTTCTTCTTCATTTTCTTCTTCTCCTTCTTCTTCAACTTCTTCTTTTTCTTCTTCCTTTTCTTCTTCTTTGTCTTCCTCTTCTTTTTCTTCTTCCTCTTCTTCTTCTTCTTCTTCTTCTTCTTCTTCTTCTTCTTCTACTACTACTACTACTACTTCTTCTTCCTCTTTTTCTTCTTCTCCTTCTTCTTCTTCTTCTTTATCTACATCTTCTTCATATTCTTCTTCTTCATCTTTTTGTTCTACATCTAATTCTTCTTCTTCTACTTCTTCTTCCTTTTGGTTTTCTTCTTTCTCTACTCCTTTATCCCCTTCCTCTTTCTCTTCCTCTTCTTCTTCTTCTTGTTCTTCTTCTTCTTCTTCATGTTCTTCTTCTTCTTCTTATTATTCTTCCTCTTCTTTTTCTTCTACATCTTCTTCTTCTTCTTCTTCTTCTACTTCTTCTTCTTCATCTTCTTCCTCTTCTTCTTCTTCTTCTTCGTCATTCTCTTCTTCTTCTTCTTCATCTTATTCATCTTCTTCTTCTTCTTCCTCTTCTTCTTCTTCTTGTTCTTCAACTTCTTCTTCTTCCTCTTCTTTTTCTTCTCATCTTCTGCTTCTTCCTCCTCTTACTCTTTCTCTTCTTCTCATTATTTTTCTTATTATTCTTCCTCTTCTTCTTCTTTATCTTTTACTTTTTTCTTCTTTGTCTTCTTCTTCTTCATGTTCATCTTCATCATCATCATCATCTTCTTCTTCTTCTACTACTACTACTATTACTACTTCTTCTTCTTGTTCTACTTCTTGGTCTTCTTCTTCCATTTCTTCACCAACTTCTTCTTATTCTTCTCCATCTTCTTCTTCATGATCATAATCTTCTTCTTCTTCTTCCTCTTCTTTTTCTTCTTCCTTTTCTTCTTCTTCTTCCTTTTCTTCTTCTTCTTCTTCTTCTTCCTCTTCTTCGTCTTCTTCTTCTCCTACAGTTTCTTATTCTTAGACTACTACTTCTTCTTCCTTTTATTTTTTTCTTCCTCTTATTCATCTTCTAATTCATCTTCTTCTTCTTCTTCTTCTTTTTCTTCTTCTTCCTCCTCTTCTTTTGCTTCTTCTACTTTTTCTTCTTCATCATTATCGTCTTCTTCTTCTTCTTCTTCTGATTTTTCTACAATTATTGCTACTTCTTCTTCTTCTTCTTCTTCTTCTACTTCTTCTTTTTCTACGTCAGCTTCTTCTTCTTCTTCTTCGTCTTCATCTTCCACTTCTTCTTTTTCTTAGCCTTCTTTTTCTTCTTCTTCTACTTCTTCTTCTTCTTCTTTATCTCCTTCTTCTTCTTATTCTTCCTCTTCATCTTCATCTTCTACTTCAAATTCTTCTTCCTCTTCTTCTTCTTCTTCTTCTTCAACTACTTCTTCGTGTACTTCTTCTTCTTTTCTTTTTTCTTCTCTTCTTCTACTCTTCTTTTTCTTCTTCTTTTCTTCTTCTTCTTCTTCTCTTTCTTCTTCTTCCTCATCTTCTTCTTCTTTTTCAACCTTTCTTATTCTTCTTCTTTCACTTCAGCTTCTTCTTCTTCTTTATCTTCTTCTTCTTCTTCTTCTTCTTCCTCTTATTATTCCTCTTCTTCTTCCTCTTCTTCTCCTTCTTCTTCTTCTTCTTCTTCTTCTTCCCCTTCTTCTTCTTCCTCTTCTACTTTATTTTTTTCTTCTCCTTCTTTTTCTTCTTCTTCTTCTTCTTCTTCCTCTACTTCTTCTTCTTCTTCTTCTTCTTCTTCTCCTTTTTCTTCTTCTTCTTCTTCTTCTTCTTCATCTCATTCTTCTTCTTCTTCTTCTTCCTCCTCTTCTGCTTCTTCCTTTTTTTTTTTCCACTTGTTCTTAATCTCCTTACTCTTCCTCATCCTTTTCATCTTCTTCTTCTTCTTCTTTTTTTTCTTCATCATCTTCTTCTTCTTATTTTTCTTACTAATCTTCTTCTTCTACTTCTAATTCTTCTTCTTCTTCTTCTTCTTCTTCTTTTTCTTCTTCTTCTTCTTCTTCTTCTTCTCCTTCTTCTTCTTCTACATCTACTTCTTCTTCTTCTTCTTCTTCTTCCTCCTCCTCCTCTACCTTTTCTTCTTCTTCTTCGTGTTCATCTTCTTCATCTTCCTCT
>JAIUJO010000146.1:880000-885000 GCA_023846275.1 Vanilla planifolia
ATTAGAAAATGAAAAAGACAATACAGGAACAAGAAGAAGAAAAGAAAGAAAAAGGAGAAGAAGAAGAAGAAGAAGAAGAGAAGGAAGAAGAAGAGTAGGAAGAAGAGGAAGAAGATAAAGAAGAAGAAAAGGAAGGAAGAGGTGGAGGAGGAGGAGAAGAAGAAGAAGAAGAAGAAGAAGGGGTAGAAGAAGAAGAACAACAAGAACAAGAAGAAGAAGCTGAAGAAGAAGAAGAAGAAGAAGAAGAGGAAGAAGAACAAGAAGAAGAAGAAGAAGAAAAGAAGAAGAAGAAAAAGAAGAAGAAGAAGTAGAAGAAGAAGGAGAAGAAGAAGAAGAAGGAGTAGAAAAAAAAAGATGAAGAAGAAGTTGTAGAAGAAGAAGAAGAAGAATAAGAATAAGAAGAAGAAGAAAAAGAAGAATAACAAGAAGAACCAATAAAAGAAAAACAAGAAGTAGAACAAGAGAAAAAGGCAGAAGAAGGTGAAGAAGAAGAAGAAGAATTAGATGACAAAGAAGAAGAAGAAGCAGAAGATGAAGAAGTTGAAGGAAAAGAGGAAGAAGAAACAAAGGAAGAAGATGAAGAATAAGAGGAAGAAGAGGTAGAGGAAGAATAAGAATTTGATGATGATGAAGAAGATGAAAAAGAAGAAGAAGAAAACAACAAAAAGAAGAAGAAGGAGTAGTAGAAGAAGAAAGAGGAGGAGGAGATGAAGAGGAACAAGATGAAGAAGTAGAACAAGAAAAAGAAGAAAAAAGAGAGGAAGAAGAAGAAGGAGAAGTAGAATAAAAAGAAGAAGAAGAGGTGGAAGGAGAAAAGGAAGAAGAAGAAGAAGAAGAAGAAGAAAAATGGGAAGAAGAAGAAGAAGAAGTAGTAAAACAACAAGCAGACAAAAAAGAAGTAGAAGAAGAAGGATAAGATGTTGAAAAAGAAGGAGAAGAAGAGTTGGAAAAAGAAGAGGATGAAGAAGAAGAAGGAGAGGAAGAAGGAGAAGAAGAAGTGGAAGTAGGAGGAGAAGAAAAGTATGCATAATAATAATAATAATAACAACAATAATAATAATAATGTTAATAATAATAAAGAGAAGAAGAAGGAGGAGGATTAGAAGAAGAAGAAAAAGAAGAAGATGAAGTAGAAGAATAAAAAGAAGTAGAAGAAGAAGAAGAAGAAGAAGAAAAAGAAGTAGAAGAATAAGAAGCAAAAGAAGAAGAAGAAGAATAAGTAGAAGAAGAAGAAGTAGTAGAAGAAGAAGAACAAGGAGAATGAGAAGAAAAAGAAGCAAAAGAAGAAAAAGTAGAAGAAGATGTAGAAGAAGAACAAGAAGAAGAAGATGAAGTGGAAGAAGAAGAAGGAGAGGAAGAAGAAAAGGAAGAAAGGGATGACGAAGAAGAAGAAAAAGAACACAATGAAGAAGAAGAAGAAGACGACGAAGAAGAAAAAGAAGTTGAAGAAGATGGAGAAGGAGAAGAAGGAGAAGAATAAGAAAGGGAAGAAAAGAAGAAGTAGAGAAAGAAGACGAAGAAGATGAAGAAGAAGAAGAAGAAGAAGAAGATTGAGAAGAAAAACGAGGAGGAGAAGGAGTAGAAGAAGAAAAAGATTTAGTAGAAGAAGAGAAGAAGAAAAAGAAGAAGAAGAAGAAGAAAAATGAAGAAAAAGAAGAAGAAGAAGAAGAAGAAATAGGAGCAGAAGAAGAAGAAGAAGAAGAAGAAGAAGAAGAAAAAGTAAAAGAAAAAGATGCAATAAGAAAAGAAGAAGATTAAGAAGAAGGATGAGGAGGTGGAGGAGGAAGAGAATAATAATAATAATATAATAATAATAATAATAATAAGAACAAGTGGAAGAAGAAGAAGAAGACGAAGAAGAAGAACGAGAAGAAGAAGAAGAAGAAGAACAAGTAGAAGATTAAGAATAAAATGGAAAAAAAAAGGTGAAGAAGAAGAAGAAGAAGTTGAGAAGAAGAAAAGGAAGAAGAAGAAGTAGAAATCGAAGAAGAGGAAGAAGTAGGAGAAGAAGAAAAAGGAGAACAAGGAGAAGAAGAATTAGTTGAAGAAGAAGAAGTAGAGGAAGAAGAAGAAGAAGTTGAAGAAAAGAACAAGAAGTCGAAGAAGAATAAGAAGAAGAAGAAGAAAAAGAAAAAGAAGGAGGAGGAGTAGGAGAAGAAGAAGAATGAGAAGAATAAGAAGAAGAAGAAGAAGAAGAAGAAGGAGAGCTAGAAGAAGAAGAAGAAGAAGAAGAAGAAGCAGGAGGAGGAGATGATGAAGAACAAGAAGAAGAAGAAGAAGAAGAAGAAGAAGAAGAAGAAGAGAGAGGAAGAAGAAGAAGAAGAAGAAGTAGAAGAAGAGGAAGAAAAAGAAAAATTAGAAGAAGAAGAAAAAAAGAACAAGAGGAGGAAGAATAATAATAATAAGAAGATGAAGAAGGAGGCGAAGAAGAAGAAGCAGAAGAGGAAGAAGAAGAAGAAGAAGAAGAAGAAGAAAAAGAAGAGGAAGAGGAAGAGGAAGAAGAAGAAGAAAAGAAAGAAGAAAAAGAAGAAAAAGAAGAAGAAGAAGAACAAGTACAAGAAGTAGAAGAAGAATTAGAAAAAGAAGAAGTAGGAGAGAAAGATGATGATTAAGAAGAAGAAGAAGAAAAAGAAGAATAAGAAGAAGAAGAAGAAGAAGAAGAAGTAAAAGAAGAAAAAGAAAAAGAATGAAGAGGAAGAAGAAGAAGATGATGAAGATGAAGATGAAGAAGATGATGATGAAAAAGAAGAAAAAGAAGAAGAATAAGAAGAAGAAAAACAACAACAAGAAGAATAAGATGCAGAAGAAGAAGATGATGAAGAAGAAGATAATGATGATGTTGAAGAAAAAGAAGAAAAAGAAGATGGAAAAAAAGAAGAGGATGAAGATAATGTGGTGGAGGAAGAAGAAGAAGAAGAAGATGATGATGAAAAAGTGGAAAAGAAGAAGAAGAAGAAGAAGAAGAAGAAGGGCTAGAAGAAGTAATAGTAGTAGAAGAAGAAGAAGCAGAAGAAGAAGCAGAAGAAGATGATGAAGAAGAAGAGGAGGAAGAAGTAGAAGAGGAAGAAGAAGAAGTGGAAGAAGAAGAAGAAGAAGAAGAAGTTGATGAAGAAGAAGATGAAGAAGAAGAAGATGAAGTAGATGAAGAAGAAGGTCGAGTAGAAGAAAAAGAAGAAGAAGAAGAAGAAGAAGAAGAAGAAGTAGTAGTAGTAGCAGTAGTAGTACATGAAGAAGAACAAGAAGAGGAGGAGGGTAGGAAGAAGAAGAAGAGGAAGAAGAAAAAGAAGTGGAAGAAAAAGAAGAAGAAGACAGAGGGAGAAGATGAAGAAGATGAAGAAGATGAAGAAGAAGAAGAAGACGAAGTAGGCGAAGAAGATGGTGGAGAAGTAGAAAAAGAAGGAGAAAGAGAGGAAGAACATGAAGAATAAGAAAAAGTAGCAAAAGTAGCAGAAGAAGAAGAAGAATGGGAAGAAGAAGGGAAGGAGTACGAGCACGAGGATGTAGTGGGTGAAGAAGAAGAAGAAGAAGAAGCAGAAGAAGAATAAGAATAAGAAGAAGAAAAAGAAGGCGAAGAAGCAGAAGAAGAAGAAGAAGAAGAAGACGAGGGAGACAAAGAAGAAGAAGAAGAAGAAGTAAAAGAGGAAGAAGAAGAAGAAGAAGTAAAAGAAGTAGAAGAAGAAGAAGAAGAAGTAGAGCAAAAAGAAGAAGAATGATAGTAATAATGATAATAAAGAAAGTAATGATAACAATAATAATAATAACAACAATAATAAAGAGAAGAAGAAGAAGAGGAACAAGAAGAAGAAAAAGAAGAAGAAGAAGAAGTAGAATAATAATAATAAGAAGAAGAAGAATTAGAAGGACAAGAAAAAGAATAAGAAGATGAAAAAGAAGAGGAAGAAGAAGAAGAAGAAGAAGAGGAAGAGAAGAAGAAGAAGAAGAAGAGAAAGAAGAAGAGGAAGAAGAAAAAGCAGAATAAGAATTAGTACAAGAAGTAGAAGAAGAAGTAGAAAATAAGTAGTAGTAGAGAAAGATGATGATCAAAAAGAAGAAGAAGAAGATGAAGATGATGATGAAGGAGAAAAAGAAGAGGAAGAAGAAAGAGAGTAAGAAGAAGAAGAAGAAGTAGAAGAAGAAGTAGTAGAAGAAGAAGAAAAGTTGTAAAAGAAGAAGAATAAGACGAAAAAGAAGGGGAAGAAGAAGGAGATCAAGATGAAGAAGAAAAAGAAGAAGAAGAAGAAAAACAAAGAAGAAGAGAAAGAAGATGATGATGAAGAAGAAGAAGTAGTAGAAGTAGAAGAAGAAGAAGAAGAAGAAGTACAAGAAGAAGAGGAGGAGGAGGAAGAAGATAAAAGAGAAGAAGAGGAAGAGGAAGAACAAGAGGAAGAAGAAGAAAAAGAAGAAAGAAGAATAAGAATAAGAAGAAGGAGAAGAAGAAGAAAAAGAAAAAGAAGAAGAAAAAGGAGTAAGAAGAAGAAGAAGAAGAAGGAGAGCAAGAAGTAGTAGTTGTAGTAGTAGTAGAAGAAGAAGACGAGGATGAGGAGGAAGAAGAAGAGGAAGAAGAAGAAGTGGAAGAAGAAGAAGAAGAATGAGAAGAAAAAGGAGAGGAAAATTAAGAAGAAGAAGAAGAAGACAACGAAGAAGGAGAAGAAGAAGAAGAAAAGGAGGAGAAGAAGAAAAAGAGGAAAAAGGAGAGGAAGAAGACCATGAAGAAGAAAAAGTAGTAAAAGAAGCTGACAAAAACGAAGAAAGGGAAGAAGAAGAGTTGGAGTAGGAGGAGGAGGTAGGGGAAGATGATGAAGAAGCAGAAGAATAATAAGAATAAGAACAAAAATAAGAAGAAGAAATAAAAGGTGAAGAAGAAGAAGAAGAAGAAGCAGACGAAGAAGAGAGAGTAGAGGAAGAAGAAGAAGAAGAAGAAGAAGAAGGGGAAGAAGAAGAACAAGATGAAGAAGAAGAAGAAGATGAAGAAGAAAAAGAAGTAGAAGAAGTAGAAGAAG
>JAIUJO010000146.1:915000-957500 GCA_023846275.1 Vanilla planifolia
AGTGGAAGAAGAAAAAATTGAATAGGAAGAAGAGGAAGTGGTAGAAGAGGGAGAAGTGAAAGTAGAAGAAGAAGAACAAGTAGAAGAATAGAAAAAGAAGATGAAGAAGAAGAAGTACAGGAAGAAGGAGAAGTAAAAGAAGAAGAAGATGAAGAAACAGAAGTAGAAAAAGTGGAAGAAGAAAAAGAAAAAGAAGAAGATGAGGAACAAGAAGAAGACGAAGTAGAAGAGGAAGTAGTAGTAGAAGAAGATGTAGAAGAAAAAGAAGAAAGAAAAGAAGAAGAAGAAGAAGAGGTAGAAGAAAAAGAAGATAAAGTAGTAGAAGAAGAAGAAGAAGAAGAGGAAGAAGAGGAAGAATAGGAAGACGTCGATGATGAAGAAAAAGATGAAGAAGTAGGAGGAGAAGAAGAAGAAGAGGAAGAAGAAGAAGAAGAAGAGGAAGAGGAAAAAGAAGAACAAGAAGAAGAAGAAGAAGTGATGAAGAAGAAGAAGAAGAGGAAGAAGTTGTAGAAGAAGAGGAAGAAGTTGTAGAGGATGAAGAAGAAGAAGAAGTACAAGAAGTGGAAGAAGAAGAAATAGAGGAAGATGAAGAAGAAGAAGAAGAGGAAGAAGAACTAGAAAAGAGAGATGAAGAGGAATGGAAGAAAGGTGAGGACAAGAGGATGATGAAGAAGAAGAACATGATGAGGAAGAAGAAGAAGAAGAAGAGGAAGAAGATGATGATGAAGAAGAAGAAGAAAAAGATAAGAGGAGGAACAAGAAGAAGAAGAAGAAGATGAAAAAGAAGAAGAAGAAGAAGAGGAAAAAGACGAAGAAGAAGAAGAGGAAAAAGAAGAACAAGAAGATGTGGAGGAAGAAAAAGATGAAGAATAAGAAGATGGAGAGGAAGAAGATGATTAAAAAGAAGAAAAGGAGAAAGATGAAGAAGAAAAAGAAGTAATAGAAGTAGAAAAAAGTGAAGAGGAGGGAAAAGATGTGAAAGAAGTAGAAGAAGAAGGCAATGAAGAAGAAGTGGAAGAGGGGAAAGAAGTGGTGGAAAAGAGTAAGACGAAGCAGAAGACGAAGAAATGGTAGAAGAAGAAGAAGATGATGAAGTAGTAGTAGCAATAGTAGAAGATGAAAAAGAAGAAGAAGAAGAAGAAGAAGATGGAGAAGAAGAAGAGGAAGATGATGATGAAGATGATGATGAAGAAGAAGATGAAGAAAAAGAATTAATAGAAGAAGAAGAAGGGGAAGAGGAGGATGAAGAAGAAGAAGAAAGGGAAGACAAAGAAGAAGAAGAATAAGAAAAAGGAAAAGAAGAAGAAGAAGAAGAAGAAGAAGAAGAAGATGATGAAGAAGATGAAGAAGAAGAAGAAGAAGACGAAGAAGAGTAAGAAGAAGAAGAAGAAGTAGAAGATAAAGAAGCAGAAGAAGAAGAAGTAGAAGAATAATAAGAAGAAGTAGAAGGAGGAAAAGGAAGAAGAAGAAGAAGAAGAAGAGGAAAAAGAAGAACAAGAAGATGTGGAAGAAGAAAAAGAAGAAGAACAAGAAGAGGAGAGGAGGAAGATAATTAAAAAGAATAACAAGAAAAAGAAGAAGAAGAAAAAGAAGAGAAACAATAAGAAGAAGATGATGAAGAAGAAGAAGTAGTAGAAGTGGGAGATGGTGAAGAGGAAGAAAAAGATGTGGAAGAAGTAGAAGAAGAAGAGGATGAAGAAAAAGTGGAAGAAGAGGAAGAAGTGGTGGAAAAGAGTAAGACAAAGAAGAAGACAAAGAAGAAGACGAAGAAAAGGTAGAAGAAGAAGAAGAAGAAGAAGATGAAGTAGTAGTAGCAGCAATATAAGAAGAAGAAGAAGAAGAAGAAGAAGAAGAAGAAAAAGAGGAAGATGATGATGAAGATGATGAAGAAGAATTAGATGAAGAAAAAGAAGTAGTAGAAGAAGAAGAAGAGGAAGAGGAGGATGAAGAAGAAGAAGAAGGGGAAGATAAGGAAGAAGAAGAAAGAAGAAAAAGAAAAAGAAGAAGAAGAAGAAGAAAAAGAAAAGAAGAAGAAGAAGAAGAAAAAGAAAAAGAAGAAGAAGAAGAAGAAGATGAAAATGAAGAAGAAGAAGAAGAAGAAGAAGAATTAGAAGGTAAAGAAGTAGAAGAAGAAGAAGCAGAAGAACAAGAATAAGAAGAAGTAGAAGAAGAAGAGGAAGAAGAAGAAGAAGAAGAAGAAGAAGAAGTAAATGAAGAAGGAGAAGAAGAAGAAGAAGAATTAGAAGAAGTAGAAAAGAAGTAGAAGTAGAAGAAGAAGAAGAAGAAGAAGTCAATGAGGAAAGAGAAGAAGAAGAAAAAGAAGAAGATGATGAAAAAAAGGGGAAGAAGTACTGGAAGAAGAAGAAGACAAAGCAAAAAATAATAAGGGGAAGAAAAACAGAAGAAGAAGAAGAAGAAATAGAAGAAGAAAAAGAAGAAGTAGAAGAAGAAGTAGATGTCGAAGAAATAGGAGGAGGGGAAGAACAAGAAGAAGGAAGGGAAGAAGAAGGGAAAATAAAAGTAGAAGAAGAAGAATAAGAACATGTAGAAGAAGAGGAGGAAGAAAAATAGAAGAAGAAGAAAAGGAAGAAGAAGAAAAAGAAGAAAAAGAAGAAGAAGAAGAAGAAGATGAAGAAGAAGAAGAAGAGGAAGAAGAAGAAGAAGAAGAAGGGGAAGAAAAAGAGGAAGAAGAAGAAGAAGAAGAAGAAGGGGAAGAAGAAGTAGAAGAAGAAGAGGAAGATGAAGAAAAAGTAGAGGAAGAAGAAAATCTGGAAGAAGATGAAGTAGAAGATGAAGAAGAGGAAGATGAGTAGAAGAAGATGGTTAAGAAGAAGAAGATGAAGAGGAAGAAAAAGAAGAAGAGGAGAAGAAGAAGAAGAAGAAGAGGAAGTAGAAGAGGTAGAAGATAAAGACGAAGAAGAAGAAGAAGAGGAAGAAGAGAAAGAAGAAGAGGAAAAGAAGATAAGATAGAAGAAGAAGAAGAAGAAGAAGAAGAACAGGAAGAAGAAAAGGAGGAGGAAGAAGAAGTAGAAGATTAATTGTTAAGGATTAAGGTATTAGAAATTAGGGATTTAGGATTAGAGATTAGAGAATAGGGATTAGGGATTTGAGATCAGTGATTTGGGTTGCATGATTTTTTGTTAGAGATTAAGTATTAGAGATTACAGATTAGAGATTAATAGATTAGGATTAGAATTAGAAAATGGGTTAGGGTTTAGGAATTAATTATTTGTGAATAAGGATAAGATATTATTGATTAAAGATGAGGAATTATTGATTATAGTTGGGGGATTAGTTTTTAGAGGTGAAGGTCTTGAGTTTGGGGATTAGAGGTTTATTATTAGTGGTTAGAGATTAATGATTAAGGATGGATTAGGAATTAAGAATTAGGGATTAGGAAGAAGAAAGAAGGAAGAAGAAAGAAAGAAGATGAAGATGAAGGAAGGAAGAAGAAGGAAGAGGGAAGAAGGAAGAAAAAAGAAGAAGATGAGGAAAAAGAAGAAGAAGAAGAAGAAGAAGAAGAAGAAGAAGTGGAAGAAGAAGAGAAAGAATAAAGAAGAAGAAGAAGAAAGAAGGAAGAAAGAAGAAGGAAGGACGAAGGAAGAAACAAGAAGGAAGAAAGAAGAATAAAGAATAAAGAAGAAAGTAGAAAGAAGAAAGAAGAAATAAGAAGGAAGGAAGAAGAAGTAGAAGAAGAAGAAAAGGAGATTGAAAAAGGATGAAGGAAGGAGGAAGGATTGAAGAAGGAGGAAGAAGAAAGTAGAAAGAATAAAAAAGGAAGAAGAAAGAACGAAGAAGAAGTAGATGAAGAAGGAAAAGGAGCAGGATGAGGGGAAGGAGGAGGACAAGGCGAAGGAGAAGGAGAAGGTGAAGGAGAAATAGAAGAGGAAGTTGAACGAGATGGAGAAGGAGAAGGAGAAGCAGAAGTAGGAGAAGAAGAAAAAGATGAAGAAGATGAAGAAGAAGGAATAGTAGAAGAAAAAGAAGAAGAAAAATAGGAAGAAGAAGTTGAAGAAGAAGAAGATGAAGAAGACAAAGAACATGTAGAAGAAGTAGAAGAAGAAGAAGAAGAACAAGAGGAAGAAGAAGAGGAAGAACAAGAACAAGAAAAGAAGAAGGAGAAGAAGAAGACAAGTGCAAGAAGAAGTGGAGGAGGAAGAAGAAGAAGAGAAGAAGAGGAAGAAGAAGTTGAAGAAGGAGACAATGAAGATGAAGAAGAAGAAGAAGATGAAGAGGAAGAAGAAGAGAAAGAATAAAGAAAAGAAAGAAGAAAGAATGAAGAAGGAAGAAGGAAGGAGGACAGAAGATGGAAAAAGGAGAAAGGAAGAAGAAAGAATAAATAAGAAAGAAGAAAGAAGGAACAAGAAGAAGAAGAGGAAGAAAAAGAAAGACAAGGAAAAGGAGAAGGAGGATTAGGAGAAGGCAGTGGAGAAGGTGAAGGAGAAGGAGAAGGAGAAGGAGAAGAGGAAGGTGAAGGAGATCGAGAAGAAGAAAGAGAAGGAGAAGAGGAAGGTGAAGGAGATCGAGAAGAAGAAAGAGAAGGAGAAGGAGTGGTTGACAAAGAAGGAGAAGGAGAAGTAGAAGAAAAAAGACAAGGAGAAGGAGAAATGGAAGAAGAAAGAGAAGGAGAAGATAAAAGAGGAGGAGAAGAAGAAGAAGAATAAGAAGAAGTAGTAGAAGGAGAAGAAGAACAAGGAAAAGAAGAAGAAGAACAAGAAAAGAAGAAGAAGGAGAAGAAGAAGAAGAATTAGAAGAGTAAGAAGAAGAAGAGGAAGAAGAAGAAGAAGAAGAAGAAGATGAAGATGATGAAGAAGAAGAAGAAGAAGAAGAAGAAGATGGAAGAAGAAGAAGAGGATGAAGAAGAAGAAGAGGAAGAAGAAGAAGAAGAAGAGGAAGAGGAAGATGAGGAAGAAGAGGGAGAAGAAGAAGAAGAAAATAAGGAAGAAGAAGTTGAAGAAGTGGAAGAAGAAGAATAAGAGGATGAAGAAATGGATTAGGGATTAGGGGTTAGGCATTAGGGATTACAGATTAAGGAGGGAGTGGTTAGGGTTTAGGGAATATGGATTATAGATTTGGGAGGTAAGGATTTGGGATTAGAGAGGTGTTGCTATTAGTTGTTAGCAATTAGGGATGGAGGGATTAGGAATTAGGCAATAGGGATTTTGGATTAGTAATTAGAGATTAGGTTTTAAATATTAGGGGTTATAGATTAATGAGTTACCATAAGGGAATAAGAAAATAGAATTAGGGATTAAAGATTAGAGATGAATAGATTAATGATTAAAGATTAAGGATTATGGGATTAATTATTAAAGATTAGGAATTTGGGATTAAGGATTACATATTAATGAATAGAATTATGAATTAAAGATTAATGAGTTGGGATTCGAGATGTAGGATTAAGTGTTAGAGATTAAGGGTTAGGATTAAGATTAGGAATAAGAGATTCGGGATTAGGGATTCAAGATTAAGAATTATATATTATATATTAGGAATTAAGTGTTAATAATTAGGAATTAAGGATTAGGCTTTAAAAATTAGGGAATAGAGATTGTGGATTAAACATTAGAGGTTAGAGATTAAGGATAATAGATTATAAGTTAAGGATTAGGAATTAAGTACTAGTGATTAGGGTTTAGAGACTAATGATTAATGATTAGGGATTAAGGATTGATCAGGGATTAAGGATTAAGGATTCAAGGTTAGGGATTAGGTATAAAGGAACAGGAAGAAGTAAGAAAGGAGTAATGAAGAAGGTGAAGAAAGAAGAAAGAAGTAGAAAGAAGGAAGAAGGTAGAAGTTAGAAGGAAAAAGAAGAAAAAGAGAAGGAAGAAGAAGAGGAAAAAGAACAAGAAAAAGAAGTGAAATAAGAAGAGGAAGAATAAAGAAGAAAGAAGAAAGAAGAACGAAGAAAGAACAAGAAAGAAAGAAGAATGTAGCAAGGTGGAAGGAAGAAGCAGGAAGGAAGAAGGAAGAAGAAAGAAGAAAGAAAAAAAGAAAGAAAATTAAAGAAGAAGAGGAAGAAGAAGAACAAGTAGAAGGAGGAAAAGAGGAGAAGGAGAAGAAAAAAGAGAATAAGAAGTAGATGGAGAAGGAGAACGAGATGGAGAAGGTGATGGGGAAGGAGAAGGAGAAGGAGAAGGAGAAGGAGAAAGAAGTGGAGAAGAAGAAGGAGTAGATGAAGGAGAAGAAGAAGAAGAAGAACAAGAAGAAGAAGAAATAAAAGTAGTAGAACAAGAAGAAGACGATGGTGATGAAGAAGAAAAGGAAGAAGAAGCAGAAGAAGAAGAAAAAAAGAAGAAGAAAGAGAAAAAGAAGAAGAGGAAACAGAAGAAGAAAAAGAGGAAGAAGAAGTAAAAGAAGAAGAAGAAGAAGAAGAAGAAGAGAAGAAGAACAGAAGAAGTAGTAATAGTAGTAGAAGAAGAAGAACAAGAAAATGAAGAAGAAGAAGAAGAAGATGAAGGGGAAAAAGAAGAAGAAGAAGAAGAAGAAGAAGAAAAAGAGGAAGAAGTGCAAGCGAAAGAAGATGAAGTAGAAGAAGAAGATGAAAAAGAAGAAGAACTACAACAAGAAGAAGAAGAATAAGTGGAGGATGGGGAAGAAGAGGAAAGAGTACTAAGTATTATAGATTAGGGATAAAGGATTAGAGATTTCATATTATAAAATATTGATTAAGAATTAAGGATTAGGGATTGTGTTAAAGATTAAGGTTTAAGGACTAAAGATTAGGGATTATGGATTAAGGATGGATTAGAGATTAGGGATTTGAGATTAGGCATTAGGGAATAAGGCTTTAGGATTAGTGATTAGGAAGGGTTGGACTAGGGATTAAAAATTTAGGGATAAGAGATTAAGGAGGGAAGGATTAAGGAGTAAGGTTTAGAGAATATAGATTAAGGATTATGAAGAAGTAGAAGAAGAAGAAGAGGAAGAAGAAGAAGAAGAAGAAGAAGAGGAAGAAGAAAAAGAAGAAGAAGAAGAAGGAGAATAAGGAGAAGAAGATGATGATGAAGAAGAAGAAGAAGATTAAGAAGAAGAAGAAGAAGAGTAAGATGAAGAAGAAGCAGAAAAAGAAGAAAAAGAAGGAGAAGAAGAAGAAGTAGAAGAAAAAGAAGTGGAGGTAGAAGAATAATAAGAAGAAGAAGAAGAATGAGAAGGAGCAGAGTAAGAAGAAGAAGAAGAAAAGTAAGGTTAAAAAGTAAGGAGGGATTGGCGATTAGATATTAATTTTAGGAATTACAAATTAGGGATGAAGGAGGGAGGGATTAGATATTATGCATTATAGATTAGGGATTATGGATTAACGATTAGAGATTATGAATTATCAAATATGGATTAGAGTTTAGGGATTAAGGATTATGGATTAGGGAATAGAGATTAGGGATTGTAGAAGAAGATGAGGAAGAAGAAGTTGAAGAAGGAAGACGTAAAAGAAGAGGAAGAAGAAAAGGATTAGGGATTAAGGATTAAGGGTTAAGAATTAGTGATTAAGGATTAAGAATGGAGGGATATGGGATTAGGTGTTAGGGATTATGGAATAGGGATTAAGGATTATTAATTAGGGATTCGAGATTAAAGACTAAGAAATAAGAAATAAGTAATAAGATAATGGATTAAGGATTAGGGATTACGAGTTAAGGTTAACGATTAGGGATGAAGGGATCAATGATTAGGGATTGAGGTTTAAGGATTAAGGATTAAGGGATTAATTATTAAGGATTGGTGATTAGGGTTTTGGGATTATAGATTAGAGAATAGAGATTAGGGATTAAGAATTAGAGATTAATGGTTATGGATTTAGGATTCAAGATTATGGATTAGAGATTAAGGATTAGGAAGTAAAGATTAAGTGATTAGGATTAAGATTAGAGATTAAGGATAAAGGACTAGGGATTAAGAATTAAGGATTAGGGATAAGGGACTAGCTATTATGGATTAAGGAATTTGGAATATATATTAGGGATTAGAGATTAGGGATCAAGTATAAGGGTTTAGGGTTTAAGTTTTAGGGATTTAAGGTTAGGGATTAGTAATTATAAATTAGGGATTTGACATTATGGACTATAGATTAGGAATTATGGATTAAGTATTAGAGATTAGGGATTTGAGTTTAGAGACAAAGGATTAGAGTTTAGTGATTAAGGATTAAGGATTAAGGATGGGTTAAAAATAAGGGATTAAGGATTAGGGTTTAGGGATTAAAGAATGAAGATTATAGATTATTGATTAGAGAGGCATATATTAGAGATTACAAATTTAGGGATAAGAGATTACAGAGGGAGGGGTAAAGGAGTAGGGATTAGGGAATATGGATTAAGGATTAAGAAGAAGAAGGTGAAGAAGAAGAGGAGGAGGCAGAAGAAGGCGAAGAAGAAGAGGAGGAGGTAGAAGAAGAAGAAGAAGAAGAGGAAGACGAAAAAGAAGAGCAAGAAGAAGAAGAAGAAAATAAGGAAGAAGAAGAAGAAGAAGAAGGAAAAGAAGAAAAGGAAGGAGAAGAAGAAAAAGAAGAAGAAGCAGAGGAAGAAGAAGAAGGAGAAGAAGATGAAGAAGAAGAAGAAGAAGAAGAATAAGAAGGAGAAGGGTGAGAAGAGTAAGAAGAAGAAGAAGAAGAAGAAGAAGAAAAAGAAGAAGAAGAAGAGAAGGGAGAAGAGAAAAAGAAGAAGAAGAGGAGGAGGAAGAAGAAGAAGAAGATGAACAAGAAGAATGAGAAGGAGAAGAGTAACAGGAAGAAGAAGAAGAAGAAGGGGAAGAAGTTGAAGAAGTAGAAGAAAGAGAAGAAGAAGAAGAAGAAGAAGAAGAAGAAGAAGAAGAAGAAGAAGAAATAGAAGAAGAAGAAGAAGAAGAAGGGGAAGAAGGAGGTGGAAGAGAAGAAGAAGACGAAGAAGAAGGAGGAGGAGGAAGAGAAGAAGAAGATGAGGAGGAAGAAGAGGGAGAAGAAGAAGAAGAAGAAGAAGAAGAAGAGCAAGTAGAGGAAGAAGAAGAGGAAGAAGAAGAAGAAGAAAAAGAAGAAGAAGAAAAAGAAGGAGAAGGAGAAGAATAAGAAGAAGAAGAATAGGAAAAAGAAGAAGAGGAAGATGTGGATGAAAAAAAAGAAGTAGAGGAAGAAGAAGAAAAAGAAGAAGAAAAAGAAGAAGTGGAAGAAGAAGAAGAAGAAGAAGAAGATTAAAAATAAGAAGAAGAAGGGGATGGTGAGGAAGAAAAGGAAGAAGAAGAAGAAGAAGAAGAAGAAAACGAAGAAATAAAAGCGGAAGAAGAAGAAGAAGAAGAAGAACAAGTTGAGGAAGAAGAAGTAGAAGAAGAACAAGAACAATAACAAGAATAAGAACAATAAGAAAAAGAAGAAGAAGAATAAGAAGAGGAAAAAGTGGAAGAGGAAGATGTAGAGATGTAGAAGTAATAGAAGAAGAAAAGAAGAAGAAGAAGAAGAAGTGGAAGAAGAAGAAAAAGAAGAAGAATAGGTTTAGGAAGAAGAAGAAGAAGAAGACGAAGATGCGAAAGAAGAGGAAGAAAAAGGAGATGAAGATAACAAAGAAGAAGAAGAAGAAGAAGAGAAGGAGGAGGAAGAAGTAGAAGAGGAAAAGGATTACGGATCAGTGGTTAGGGATTAGAGATTAAGGATTAAGGAATGAAAGATTAGGGATTATGTATTTGGGAATATAGACTAAAGATTAGGGAGGTAGATATTAGGGATTTGGGAGCTTGCAATTAGGGATTAAGGTTTAGTGATTAAAGATTATGGGTTAAGGATTAGAGATTAGAGATTAATTAGGGCGGGATTAGAGATTTGGGATTAGGGAATATAGATTATGGGTTAGGGAGGGAGGGATTGGGGATTAGAGATTAGGTATTAGGGATTATAGATTGGGGATTATAGAGGGAGGGATTAGGTAATAGGCATTATAGTTTTGGGCTTAAGGTTTATGGATTAGGAAGTAGGCATTAGGGATTAGGGAAGAAGATGAGGAAGAAGAAGTGCAGAA
Source organism: Vanilla planifolia (assembly GCA_023846275.1). Lineage (NCBI taxonomy): Eukaryota > Viridiplantae > Streptophyta > Magnoliopsida > Asparagales > Orchidaceae > Vanilla > Vanilla planifolia. The sequence goes on from JAIUJO010000146.1 coordinate 924,981, forward strand.
GGAAGAACAAGAGGAAAAAGTTGTAGAAGAAGAAGAAGAGGAAGAAAGGGAGGAAAAATAAAGTAGAAATAAGAAAGAATAAAGAAGAAAGAAGAAGGAAGAAAGAAGAAGGGAGAAGAAAGAAGGAAGGTGGAAGGAAGAAGAAAAAAGGACGAAGAAAAAAGAAAGCAGAAAGAAGAAACAAGAAAGAAGAAAGAAGAAGAAGAAGAACAAAAGACAAAGGAGGAGAAGAGGAAGGATGTAGAGAAGGAGGAGGACAAAGAGAAGGAGAAGGAGAAGGAGAATGAGAAAGATAAGGAGAAGGAGAAGGAGAAGGAGCAGAAGAAGAAGAAGAAGAAGAAATAGAGGAAGAGGAAGAAGAGGAAGAAGAAGAAGAAGACGAAGAAAAATCTGAGGAAGAAGAAGAAGAAGAAGATGATGATGACGAAGAAGAAGATGATGATGACGAAGAAGAAGATGATGATGACGAAGAAGAAGAGTAAGATGAGGAAGTGGTAGAAGTGGTAGAAGAAGAGGAAGAAGAATTTCATGAAAAGAAGAAATGGAGAAAAATAAGAAGGGGAAGAAGAGGAGGAAGAAGTAAAAGAAGGAGAAGAAGAAGAAGAGGAAGAAGAAGAAGAATAGGAAGATAATGATGAAGAAGAAGAAGAAGAAGGAGAAGAAGTAATGGAAGAAGAAGAAGAAGGAGAAGAAGAGTAAGATGAATAAGCTGAGGAAGAAGAAGAAGAAGAGGAAGAAGAAGAAGAAGTGGAAGAAGAACAAGAAGGAGAAGAGTAAGAAGAAGAAGAAAGAGAGGAAGAAGAGCAAGAAGGGATGGATTAAGGATTAAGGATTAAGGATTTTAGGTTAGGGTTTATGGATTAATGACTAAGGAGCGAGGGAGATAGGATTAGTAGATAGGGATTTGGATTAGAAATTGCATATTAGAGATTTAAAAATTAAGGATTAAGGATTATCAATTAGGGATTAGGGATTAGGGTTTAATGATTAAGGATTAGCGATTAGGGAGAAAATGCTAATTAGTAGGGATAAAGTATTAAGATTAAGGATTAGGGTTAAGGATTATGGTTAAGGATTAGGGATGTAGGGATTAATGACTATGGATTAAGGATTAAAGATTAATGGATTACTTGCTAAAGATTGGAGACTAAGGTTTTAGGATTTCGGATTATAAGTTAGGAAATATAGATTAAGGATAAAGGATTAGAGATTAGTGATTATGGATTTGGGATTCAAGTTTATGGATTAGAGATTAGGGATCAGGTATTAGGGATTAAGGTTTAAAGATTAAGAATTATAGATTAAGGATTAGGGATTATAAATTAAGAATTCAGGATTATGCAATATTGATTAGGAATTAAGGATTAGAGATTAGGTATTATGGATTATAATTTAGTGATTATAGATTAGGGGTTAGAGATTAGGGATTAGAGTTTAACGATTAAGGATTGGGGATTATGGATCAAAGATGGATTAAGGATTAGGGATTAGGGGTTAAGGAATAAGGATTAAGGAATAAGGATAAGCGATTTGTGATTAGGGTTTACAAATTTAGGGATATAGGGCTAGGGAGGGTGGGATTAAAGAGTAGGGATAAGGGAATAAGGATTATGGATTACAAAGAAGGAGAAGAAGAAGAGGAGGAGGAAGAAGAAGAAGAATAAGGAGGAGAAGAAGAAGAAGATGATGATGATAATGATGATGAAGAAGAAGAAGAACATGAAGAAGAGGAAGAAAAAGCAGAAGAAGAAAATGAGGAAGAAGAAGAAGAAGTAGTAGAAGAAAAAGAAGAAGAGGAGGAGGAAAAAGAAGAAGAGGAAGAAGAAGAAGATAACGAATAAGAAGATGAAGAAGAAGAAATAGAAGGAGAAGAGTAAGAAGAAGAAGAAGGAGAAGGTGAAAAGCTGAAGAAGAAGGAGAAGAAGAGGAAGATGAAGAGCAAAAAGAAGAATAGGAAGAAGAAGAAGAAAAAGAGGAAGGTGAAGAAGAAAAAGAAGAAGAACAAGAAGAAGAGAAGAAGAAAAAGATGATGATGATGAAGAAGAAGAAGAAGAGGAAGAGGAAGATGATGAAGAAGAAGAGGAAGATGAGGAAGTAAAGAAAGTAGAAGAAGAAGATGAAGATATGGAATAAGAAGAAGAGGAGGAAGAAGAAGAAGAAGTGGAAGAAGAAGAAGAAGTGGAAGAAGAAGTTGAAAAAGAAATAGATTATGGATCACCTGTTAGGGATTATGAATTAAAGATTAAGGATTAGAGATTATGGAATAAAGGATTAGAGATTAGGTATCATAGAATATTGATTAAACATTAATGAGGGAGGGATTAGAGATTAGGAATTAGGGATTTGTGAGTTAACAATTAGGGATTAAGGTTTAGGGATTAGTGATTAGGTATTATGGATTATGAATTAGGGATTAAGGAGGATGAGATTACAAAAGTGGGATTAGCGATTAAGGAATATGGATTATGGATTAAGGAGGGAGGGATTGGGGATTAAAGATAAGGTATAAGGGATTAGAGATTATGGATTAAGGATGTAGGGATTTGATATTAGATATTATAAATTACAAATTAGGGATTAAAGATCCGAGATTATGCATTAGCAATTAGGGATTTGGGTTTAGGGATTAAGGATTATGGATTAGGGAGTAAGGATTAGGGATTAAGGGAGAAAAGGAGGAAGAAGTGGAAGAATGAAGAAGTAGAAGAAAAAGAAGAAGAAAAGGATTAGTGATTAAGGATTAAGGGTTAAGAATTAGTGATTAAGGATTAAAAATGGAGGGATATGGGATTAGTTGTTAGGAATTATGGATTAGGGATTAAAAATTAAGTATTAAAGATTACTAATTCAGGATTAAGGATTAAGGTTTTAGGATTAAGGATTAGGGATTAAGGAGTAAGGATTAAGAAATAAGTAATAAGAATAAGGGTTTAAAGCCTAAGTATTACGAATTAAGGTTATGAGGATGAAGGGATCAATGATTAGGGATTAGGGATTAAGATTTAGGTTTAAGGGATTAATTAAGGATTCGTAATTAGGGTTTTAGGATTTAGGATTATGGATTAAGGAATAAGAAATAGGGATTAAGGATTTGAGATTTGTGATTATTAATTTTGGATTCAAGATTATAGATTAAAGATTAAAGATTATGGATTAAGTGATTAGGATAAAGATTAGGGATTAATAATAAGGGATTAAGGAATCGGGTTTAAGAATTAAGGATTAGCAATAAGGGATTAGAGATTATGGATTATGGAGTATAGAATATAGATTAGGGATTAGAGATTAGTAATCTGGTATTAGCAATTAGAGTTTTAGGATTAGGGATTAGAAATTAGGGCTTCGATATTATGGATTATTTATTAGAGATTAGGGATTAGGGATTAGGTATTAGAGATTAGGGTTTAGGATTTAGAGATTAAGGATTAAGAATTAGGCATTATGGAATAAAGATTGATTAGGATTTAAGGATTAAGGTTTAGGGATTAGGGAATAGAGATTAGAGATTAATGATTAGGGAGGCATGGATTAGGGATTTCTTACGGTTAAGAGATTAAGGAGATAGGAATTAAGGAGTAAGGATTAGGGAATGAGGATTATGAATTATTAAGAAAAAGGAGAAGAAGAAGAGGAGGGGGACGAAGAAAAAGGAGTAGAAGAAGGAAAAAAGAAGGCGATGATGAAGAAGAAGAAGAAAAAGAAGACGAAGACAAAGAAGAAGAGGAAGAAGTAGAAGATGAAAATAAAGAAGAAGAAGAAGAAGAAGAAGAAGAAGAAAAAGAACAAGAAGATGACAGAGAAGAGGTAAAAGAAGAAGTAGAAGAGAAACAAGAAAAAGAAGATGTTGATGAAGAAGAAGAAGAATAAGAAGGAAATGAGTAAAAAGAAGATGAAGAAGAAAAAGAAGAAGAGGAGGAAGAAGAAGAAGAAGAGGAAGAAGAAGAAGAAGAGGAAGAAGAAGAAGAAGAAGAAGAAGAAAAGGAGTAAGAAGAAGAAGAAGAAGAAGAAGGCCAAGAAGTTGAAGAAGAAGATGATGATGATGATGAAGATGAAGAAGAAGATGAAGATGATGAGGAAAAAGAAGAAAAAGAAGAAGAAGAACAAGAAGAACAAGATGAGAGGAAGAAAAAAATGAAGAAGAAGGAGAAGATGAAGAGGAAGAACAAGTAGAAATAGAAGAAGATGAAGAAGGAAAAGGAGGAGGAAGAAATAGAAGAGGAAGAAGAAGGGGAAGAAGAAAAAAGAAGAAGAAGAACAAATAGAGGAAGAAGAAGAGGAAGAAGAAGAAGAAGAAGAAGAAGAAAAAGTAGAAAAAGTGGAAAAAGAAGAAGAGGAAGCAGCATAGACGTAGTACAAGTAGAGAAAGAAGAAGAAGAAGAAGAGGAGGAAGAAGAAGAAGAAGAGGATGATTAAGAAGAAGAGGAAGAAGAAGAGGAAGATGAGGAAGAAGAGGAAGAAGAAGAAGACAAAGATAAGGAAGAAGAAGAAGATGAAGAAGGGGAAGAAAAAAAAGAGGAAGAAGAAGAAGAAGAAGAGGAGGAGGAATAAGAGATGGATTACGGATTAGTGGTTAGGGATTAGGGATTAAGGAATGTAGGTTTAGGGATTAGGTATCGAGGAATACAGATTAAAGATTAGGGAGCGAGGGATTAAGGATTAGGGATTTGGTAATAATTATGGATTACGGTTTAGGGATTATTGAGTGTGGGTTAGGGATTAGGGATTAAGGAGTCAGAGATTAGAGATGCAAAATTAGGGAGTGCAGACTATGGGATAATGAGGAAGGGATTGGGGATTAGAGATTAGGTATTATGGATTACAGATTAGGGATTAGGGAGGGAGAGATAAAGTATTAGGCATTATAGTTTAGCGATAAGGGATTATAGAGTAGGGATTTTTTATTATTAAATAGGGATTAGGGTTTAGAGATTAAGAATTATGGGTTAGGAAGTAGGGATTTGAAATTAGGGAAGAATATGAGGAACAGGAAGTGGAAGGAGGAAGATAGAAGAATAAAAAGGGGAAGAAGAAGAGGAAAAATTAATAGAAGAAAAAGAAGAGGAAAAATAAAGAAGAAAACAAAAAGTGTAAAGTAGAAAGAAGAAGGTAGAAGGAAGAAGGAAGGTCAAAGGAAGAAGGAAGAAGGAAGAAGGAAGAAGGAAGGAGAAAGAAGAATGAAGAAAGAAGAATAAGAGAAAGAAGAGGAAGAAGAAGGAGAAGGAGAAGGAGAAGGTGGAGGACATAAAGGAGGAGATGGAGAAGCAGAAGGTGATGGAGAAGGAGAAGGAGAAGGAGAAGGGGAAGAAGAAGGAGAAGGATAATGAGAAAGACAAGGAGATGGACAGGAGAAGGAGCAGAAGAAGAAGAAGAAGAAGAAGAAGAAGAATAACAAGAAGTAGTAGAAGAAGAATAAATAGAAGAAGAAGAAGAAGAAAGAGAAAAAGAAGACAAAGAGTAAAAGGAAGATGAAGAAGAAGAAGAAGAAGAAGAAGAAGAGTAAGATGAGGAAGAAGTGGAAGAGAAAGAACAATTACAAAAATAGAAGAAAATGGAGAAAATGGAAGAGGAGAAGGGGGTGTGGAAGAAGAAGTAGAAGAAGAAGAAGAAGAAGAAGAAGAAGACAAACAAGAAGAACAACAAGAAGAAGAGGAAGATGATGATGATGAAGAAGAAAAAGAAAAAAGAGAGAAACATAACGAAGATGAGGAAGAAGAAGAAGAGGAAAACGAATAAGAAGAAGAAGAAGAGAGAGATTAGATGGATTATAGGTTAAGGATTACGAGTTAGGGATTAGGGATCAGGTATTAAGGAGGGAAGGATATGAGATTAGGTGTTAGGGATTATGGATTAGATATTATAGATTAGTGATTAAAAATTAATTATTAGGGATTATCAATTACGGTTAGGGATTAAGGTTTAATGATTAAAGATTAGCGATTAAGGAGTAAGGATTAAGTTATAAGTAATAAAGATAAAGGATTAAGGACTATGGATTAGAGTTAAGGATTAGGGATGAAGGGATTAATGATTAACAATTGGGATTAAAGTTTAAGAGTTAAGAGATTATATACTAGGGATTAGAGATTAGAGATTTAGGATTTTTAATTATGGATTAGAAAATAAAGATTAGGGATAAAGGACAACAGATTAGTGATTACGGATTTAGGATGTAGGATTATAGGTCAGAGATTAGGGATAAAGTATTAAGAATTAGAGTTTAAGGATTATGGATTAGGGATTAGAAATTAAGGATTTAGGATTATGGATTATAGATTAGGGATTAAGAATTAGAGATTATGGTTTAGGGATTTGAGGTTAGGAAGATATTAAGGATTAGAGATTTAAGATAAGGGATTAGGGATTATGAATTAAGGATGGATTAGGGATTAAGAATTGAGGAATATAGATAAGGGATTAGTGATTAGGGATTACAAATTTAGAGATAAAATGCTAAGGAGGGTCTGATTAAGGAGTAAGGATAAGAGAATAAGAATTAAGGATTACAAAGAAAGAGGAGGAGAAGAAGAAGAAAAGGAGGCGGAAGAAGAAGAAGAAGAACAAGGAGAAGAAGAAGAAGAAAAGGAATAAAAAGAAGAAGTAGAAGAAGAAGACAAAGATGAAGCAGAAGAGGAGGAAGAAGAAGAAGAAGAAAGAAGAAGAAGAAGAAGAAGAAGAAGAAGAAAAAGAAAAAGAAGAAGGGAGAAGGAAGAAGAAGAATAGGAAAAAGAAGAAGGGGAAGAAGAAGAAGAAGAATTAGGAGGAGAAGAGCAAGAAGAAAAAGAAGAAGAAGAAAAAGGTGAAGTTGAAGAAGAAGAAGAAGAAGAAGTTGAAGAGGAAAAGTAGAACAAGAAGATGAAGAAGAAGAAGACAAAGATGAAGAAGAAAAAGAATAAGAACAAGAAGAAGAGAGGATGAAAACGTTGAAGAAGGAGAAGAAGAAGAAGAAGAAGAAGAAATAAATGAAGAAGAAGAAGAAGAAGAATAAAAAGAAGAAGAAGTTGAAGAAGAACAAGAAGAAACAGAAGTGGAAGAAGAAAACGAAGAAGGAGAAGAAGAAGAAAAAGAAGAAGAAGAAGAAATACTAGAGGAAAATGAAGAGGAAGAAGAAGTAGAGGAAAAAGAAGAAGAAGAAGAAGTACATGAAGAAGGGGAGGAAGAAGAAGAAGAAGAGGAAAAAGGAAGAAGAGGAAGAAGAAGAGATATAGAAGAAGAAGAAGGAGAAGAAAAAGAAGTAGAAAAGAAAGAAGAAGAAGAAAAACAAGAAGTGGAAGAAGAAGAAGAAGAAGAAGAAGAAGAGGAAGAAGAAGGAGAAGAAGAGGAAGATGAAGAACAAAAAGACTATGAAGAAGAATAGAGAAAGAAAAAGATGAAGAAGAAGAGGAACAAGAAAAAGAAGAAGAAGAAGTAGAAGCAGAACAAAAAGAAGAACAAGAAGTCGAAAAAGAAGAAGAAGAAGAAGAAGAAGATGAAGAAGGAGAAGACGAAGAAGAAGAAGAAGAAGAAATAGAAGAGGATGATGACGAAGAAGAAGAAGAGGAAGAAGAAGAAGACGAAGAAGAAGAAGAAGTTGAAGAAGAAGGAGAGCAAGAAGAAGAGAAAGAAGAAGAGGAAGAAGAAGAAGAAGTAGAAGAAGTAGAATAGGAAGAAATTGATGAAAAAAAGAAGAAGAGGAAGAAGAGGAGACATAGAAGAACAAGAAGAAGAAGAAGAAGAAGAAGAAGAAAAGGAAAAAGTGGATGAAGAAGAAGAAGAAGAGGTGGAAGAAGAAGAAGAACAAGAGGAAGATGAGGAAGAAGAAGAAGACAAAGATAAGGAAGAAGAAGAAGAAAAAGAGGAAGAATAAGAAGAAGAAGAAGAAAAGGAAGAAGAAGAGGAGGAGGAGGAAGAAGAAGAAGTAGAAGAAGTAGAAGTAGAAGAGATAAATTAAGCATCAGGGATTAGGGATTAAGGATTAAGGAATGACTTACTAAGGATTAGGTATCATGGAATACGAATTAATGATTATGGAGGGAGGGATTAAGGGTTAGGGTTTTGTGAGTTCGGAATTAGAGATTAAGGTTTAGGGATTTGTTGTTAGGGATTAGAGGTTAGGGATTATGGAGGAAGGGATTAGGGGTTAAGGATTAGGGAATACAAATTATGGATTAGGGAGGGAGGGATTTGGGATTAGGGATTGAAGATTAGAGAGTGTGGGATTAAGTATTAGGCATTATAGATTAGAAATTAGGGATTATAGATTAGAGATTATGGATTAGCAATTAAGGACTAGGGTTTAAGGATTAAGGATTATTGATTAAAAAGGATTAAAGATTAGGGATTAGGAATTATAGAAAAAGAGGAGGGAGAAGAACTGGAACAAGGAACAAGGAAGAAGAAGAAGACAAAGAAAAATAGGAAAAATTAGAAGAAGAAGAAGAAGAAGAAGAAGTGGAAGAGGAAGAATAAAGAATAAAGAAGAAAGAATAAAGAATAAAGAAGAAGGAAGAAAGAAGAAGAAAGAAGGAAGAAGGAAAGTGGAATGAAGAAGGAAGAAGACAGAAGAAAGAAGAAGCGAGAGAAGAAGAAGGAGAAGGAGAAGGGGAAGGAGGAGAACATGGAGAAGGAAGAGGAGAAGGAGAAGTAGAAGGGGAAAGAGATAGAGAAGGAGAAGGAGAAGGAAAAAAGAAGGAAAAAAAGAAAGAGGGTAAGGAGAAGAAGAAGAAGAAGAATAAAAGGAAAAAGAAAAAGAAATAAAAGAAGAAGAAGAAGAAGAACAAGAAATGACTAAGAAGAAAAAGAAAAAAAAAGAAGAGGAAGAAGAAAAAGAAGAGGAAGAAGAAGAAGTAGAAGAAGAAGAAGAAGAAGAAGAAGAAGAAGAGGAAGAGGAAGAGGAAGAAGAAGTAGAAGGAAGAAGAAGAAGAAGAAGAGGAAGAAGTAAAAGAAGAAGAAGAAGAAGAAGAAGAAGAAATAGAAGAAGGGGAAGATGGAGAAGAAGAAGAGGAAGATGATAAGGAGGTGGAGAAAAAAAGAGAAGAAGATGAGGAAGAAGAAGAAGAAGAAGGGGAAGAAGAAGATGAAGAAAAAGGAGAAAGAGAGGAAGAAGAGATGGATTAGGGATTAGGGATTAGGGTTTAGGGATTAAGGATTAGGGATTAAGGAATGAGGGATTATGGATTAGGTATTCAGTATTTAGGATTAAGGATTATGGATTAGCAATTACAGAATAAAGATTAAGGAATACGTAATAGTGATTAAGAATTAGGGATTAGTGATGAAGTGATTAATGATTAATGATTGCAGATTAAGTACTCGAGATTAAGGGATTAATTACTAAGGATTATAGATTAAAGATTTAGGAATGAGGATTATGGATTAGGGATTTATTATTTTAGATTAGTGATTCGAGATTTGGGATTTAGGATTAGAGGTTAGGGATTATTGATTATTTATTAGAGAATAACCAATTATAATTACTATTAGGGACTAGGGATTTGAGATTAAGGATTCGAGATTTGGGAATACAGATTATGGATAAGGGAGGAAGGGGTTGGGGATTTGAGAGTTGGTATTAGGGATTAGGGATTAGGAAGAAAGGGATTTGGTATTTGGCATTAGAGATTAGGTATTAGGGATTATGGATTAGCAGTTAGGGATTAGGGTATAAGGATTAAGGATTACAAATTAAGGAATAGGGATTTGGCAATAAGTGATAGGGTTGAGGGATTAAGGATGACAGATTAGGAACTAAGGATTAGGGATGAAGAGATTAATGATTAGGGATGAGGCATTAAGGATTAATTATTAAAGATTAAAGATTTAGGATTAAGGATAATGGATTAGGGAAAAGGGATTAGGGATTAGGGTTTAGAGATTACGAATTAGAGATTAGTGATTAAGGATTTGGGAATTAGGATTAGGTATTATAGATTAGTGAGTAGGGATTAGAAATTAAGAAATTATGATTGGGAATAAGGATTAAGAATAATCGAGAAGTAGAAGGAGAAGCAAAAGAAGGAGGAGGAGAAAAACAAGGAGAAGGAGAAAGAGAAGAAGAATGAGAAGGAGAAGAAGAAGAAGACAAAGGAGAAGAACAAGAAAAAAAAGAAGAAGAAGATGGACAAGAAGAAGAAGGAGGAGGAGAGGAAGAAGAAGAGGAAGAAGAAGAGAAAGAACAAGAGGAAGACAAGAACAAGAAAAGAAGAAGACGAAAAAGTAGAAGAAGAAGAATGGGAAGGAAAGAAGAGAAAGCAGTAGTAGTAGAAGAAGAAGAAGAAGAACTGGAAGATGATGAAAAAGAAGAAGAGGAAGAAGAAGAAGAAGAGGAATTAGAGACTAGTGATTAAGGTTTAAAAATTAGGTAATTAAGATTAGGGATTAAGGATAGAGATTAGTGATTAAGCATTTGAGATTTAAGATTAAGAATTAGAGATTAGGGATTAAGGATAAGAGATTAAGTAATTATAATTAGGATTAAGTATTAGAGATTATAGATTAATGATTAAGGATCAGAGATTAGGGACTAGGAATTAAGGATTAGGGATTATGAATTATAGATTAGGGATTAAGGATTTTGGATTAAGTATTAGGGATTATGGTTTAAGGATTATAGATTAGGGATTAAGGATTAAGAATTATGGATTAAGGATGGATTATAGATTAGTGTTTAGAGATTAGGAAATAGATATTAGAGAGAGATGGATTATGCATCATAGAATCGAGATTAAGGAATAAGGATTAAGAATTACGAAGTACAACGAGAAGCAGAAAAAGAAAAAAAGAAGAAGAAAAAGAAGAAGACAAAGAAAAAGTTGAAGAAGAAGATGAACAGAAAGAAGAAGAAGAAGAAGAAGAAGAAAGAGAAGGAGAAGAAGAGAAGAACAAAACAAAGGGGAAGAACAGGAGGATGACGAAGAGAAAAAAGAAGAAGAAAAATAAAAGAAGGAAAGGAACAAGAAGAATAAGAATAAGAAGAAGAAGAAGAAATAGAAGAAGAAGAAAAAGAAGAAAAAGGAAAAGAGGATGAAGGAAAAGAAGAAGAAGAAGAAGAAGAAGAAGAAGTAGTAGACAAAGAAGAAGATGAAGAAGGATAAGTAGAAGAAGAAGAAGAAGAAGAAGACAAAGAAGAAGAAGAAGAAGAGGAAAAAGAAGAGGAAAAAGTAGAAGAAATAGAAGAAGAAGAGGAAGAAAAAGAAGAAGAAGAAGAACAAAAAGAAGAAGTGAAGAGGTCGAAGAAGAAGAGGAAGAAGAAGGAGAAGAAGATGAAGAACAAGAAGAAAAGGAAGAAGAAGAATTAGAGTGAGAAGGAGGACATAAAGAAGGAGGACGTAAAGAAGAAGGAGAAGGAGAAGGAGAACGAGAATGAAAAGGAGAAGGATACGGAGAAGGAGACAGAGAAGGAGTAGGAAAAGTAGAAGGAGAAGGAGAAAGAGGAGGAGGAGGAGGAGAAGAAGAAGAAAAAGATGAAGAAGAAATAGATGATGAACAAGAAGAAGAAGAAGAAGAGGAAGGAGAAATAAAGGAAGAAAAAAACAAGAAGAAGAAGAAGAAGAAGAAGAGGAAGAAGAAAAAGAGGAAGAACAAGAACAAGAAAAAACAAAAAAGGAGAAAAAGAAGTAGAAGAAAGGGATAAAGAAGAAGAGGAAGGAGAAGAAGAAGAAGAAGAAGAAGAAGAAAAGAAGAAGAAATTAAGGAGGAAAAAGAAGTAAAGAAGAAGAAGAAGAAGAAGAAGAAGAGGAGGAGGAAGAAGAAGAAGAAGAAGAGGAAGATGAAGAAGAAATAAGAAAAAATAAAAGAAGAAGAGGAAGATAAGGAAGAAGTCGAGGAGAAGAAGAAGGGCAAAAATAGGAGGAGAAAGAAGAAGAAGACAAAGAGGAATAAGAGATGGATTATGGATTAGTGATTAAGGGTTAGCGATTAGGGAGGAGAAGAAGAAAAAGTTGAAAAAGTAGAAGAAGCTGAAGAAGAATAGGAACAAGAAGAAGAAGAAGAAGAAGAGAAAGAGGAGAAGAAGAAGAAGAAGAAGAAGAAGATGAAGACAAATAAGAAGAAGTAGAAGAGGAAGAAGAAGAAGAAAAAGAAGAAGAAGAAGAAGAAGAAGAAGAAATAAAAGAAGTACATGAAAAGGAAGAAGGAGATGGGGAAAAAGAAGAGGATGAAGAAGAAGAACAAGAAATGAAGAGAAAGAAGAAAAAGAAGTAGAAGAAAGTGATGAGGAGGAAGTAGAAGGAGAAGAATAAGAAGAATAAAATGAAGAAGAAGATGAAAATAAAGAAGAAGGAGAAGAAAAGAAGGACAAAAAGAAGATGAAGAAGGAGAAGAAGAAGAAGAAGAAGAAGAGGAAGAAGAAGAAGAAGAACAAAAAGAAGAAGAGGAAGATGACAAAGAAGAGGAAGAAGAAGGTGAGGAAGAAGAAGAGCAAGAACAAGAGAAAGAAGAAGAAGAAGAAGAAGACAAAGAGGAAGAAAAGTTGCATTTAGGATAAGCGATTAGGGGTTAGGGATTAAGGAGAAGAAGAAGAAGAGTAAGAAGAAGAAGAAGAAGAAGAAGAAAAAGTAAAAGAAGAAGAGGAGGAAGAAGAATAGGTAGTAGGAGAAGAAGAAGCGGAAGAAGAAGAAGAAGAAGACAAAGAAGAATATGAGGAGGAATAAGAAGAAGAAGTTGAAGAGGAAGAAGAAGAAGAAGAAGAGGAAGATCAAGAAGAAGCAGATGAAGTGGAGGAAGAAGAAGAAGAGAAAGTTAAGGAAGAAGAAGAAAAAGTAAAGGATGATGAGAAAGAAGAAGAAGAAAATGAAGTGGAAGGAGAAGAGGAAGAAGAAGATGAATAAGGGGGAGAAAAGATGGATTAGGGATTAGAGATTATGGGTTAGGGATTAAGGATTAAGGATAAGGAATTAAAGGATATGGATTATCAATTAAGGATTAGAGATTAGGGATGAAGGGTAAGAGATTAAAGAGTAGTGATTAAGGACTAAGTAATAGGGATTAGAGATTAATGGTTTGGGATAACGGATTAAGGGATCAATTACTAAAGATTGTAGGTTAAGTATTAAGGATTAGGGATTAAAGATTAGAGATTAAATATTAGGAATAAGGGTTTAGGGACTAGAGATTAGGGATTAAAGATTAAGGATTAAGGATTAAGAATTATGGATTAAGGGTGGATTAAGGATTTGGGAGGGATGAATAAGGAATTATTGATTAGGGATTACGAAATAAGGATTAAGGATTACGAAGGAGACCGAGAAGAAGAAGGAGATGAAGAAGAAGAAGAAGAAGAAGAAGCAGACCAAGACAAAGAAGAAGAAGAAGAAGACAGAGAAGGAGAAGGAGAAGGAGAAGCAGAAGAAGAGGAAGAAGAAGAAGGAGAAGAAGAAGATGTAGAAGAAGAAGAAGAAGAAAAAGAAGAAGAAGAAGCAGAAGAACAAGAAACAGAAAACAAAGAAAAGCAAGAGGAAGAAGAAGAGGAAAAAGCAGAAAAAGAAGAAGAAGAAGAAGGGGAACAAGAACAATAAGAATAAGAAAAATAAAAGAAGAAAAAGGAGAAGAGGATGAAGCAAAAGAAGAAGAAGAAGTAGAAGAAGAAGATAAAGGAGAAGAAGAAGAACGAGAAGAAGAAGAAGAAGAGGAAAAAGAAGAGGAAAATTTAGAAGAAGAAGAAGTAAAGGAAGAAGAAGAAGAAGAAGAACAAAAAGAAGAAAAGTGGTTGAAGAAGAGGAAGAAGAAGGATAAGAAGATGAAGAAGTAGAAGAATAGAAGGAAGAAGAATAAGGAGAATAAGGAGAAGCATAAGAAGAATAAATAAAGGAAGAAGGAAAAGAAGAAGAAGAAGAAGAAGAAGAAGAAGAGGAAGAAGATGAGGAAGAAGAAGAAGAAGAAATGAAGAAGAAGTGGAAGAATGGGGTTAAGAAGAAGAGGAAGGAGAAGAAGAAGAAGAAGATGATGATGATGATGAAGAAATTGAAGAAGAAGAAGAAAAAGAAGAAGAAGAAGAAAAGCTGAAAAAGAAGAAGAACAACAACAAGGTAAAGAGGAAGAAGAAGAAGAAGAAGAGGAAAAAGAAGAAGAACAAAAAGAAGCAGAGGAAGATGAGGAAGAAGAGGAAGAAGAAGAAGTATAATAAGAGGAAGAAGAAGAAGACGGGAAGAAGAAATTTATTAGTGATTAGCGATTAGGGGTCATGGATTAAGTAGAAGAGGTAGAAGAAGAAGAAGTTAAAGAAGCAGAAGAAGAAGAAGAAGAAGAAGAAAAAGAAAAAGAAGAATAAGAGGAATAAGAAGAACAAGAAGAAGAAAAAGAGGGAGAAGGAGAAGAAGAAGGATGAGGAGAAGAAGAAGAAGAAGAAGATGAACAAGAGGAGGAGGAAGAAGAAGAAGAAGAAGAAGAAGAAGTGGAAGAAGTAGAAGAGGAAGATGTCAAAGAAGAGAAAGAAGTAGAAGAGGAAAAAGAAGAAGTAGAATAAAAAGAAGGAGAAGAAAAAGAAGAAAGGATGAAGAAGTAGAAGAAGTAGAAGAAGGAGAAGAAGAAGAAGAAACAGAATAAGAAGAATAAGAAGAAGAAGAAGAAGAAGAAGAAGAGGAAGAAGAAGAAGAAGAAGAGGAAGAAGTGGAAGAAGAGGAAGAAGAAGAGAAAGAAGAAAAAGAAGAAGGAGATGAGGGGGAAGAAAAAGAAGAAGAAGAAGAAGAAGAAGAAGAAGAAGAATAAGGAGGAGAAGAAGAGGAAGAAGAAGAAGAAGAAGATGAGGAAGAAGAAGAGTAACAAAGAAGAAGAAGAAGAAGAAGAACAAAGAGGAGATGAAGAGAAGAAGGAGAAGAAGAAGTAGAAGAAGAAGTTGAAGAAGAAGAGGAATAGGAGAAGAAGTAGAAGAAGAAGATGAAAAAGAAGAAGAAAACAAAGTGGAAGGAGAAGAAGAAGAAGAGGGAGAAGAAGATCAAGAGAAGGAAGGAGAAGAACAAGAAGTAGAGGAAGAAAAAGAAGGAGATGTAGAAGAGGAAGAAGATACGGAAGAAGAAGAAGAAGATGACGAAGAAGAAAAAGAAGTTGAAGAAGAAGAAGAAGATAGGAGGAGGGGGAGAAAGAAGAAGAAGAAGAAGAAGAAGAAGAAGAAGAATAACAAGAGGAAGATGAAGAATAGGATGGAGTAGAATAGTAAGAAGAAGAAGAAGAAGGTGAGAAAAAGAGGAAGAAGAAGAAGAAGAAGAAGAAGAATAAGAGGAAGAAGAAGGTGAAAAAGAAGAAGAAGAAGAAGAAGAAGAAGTGGAAAAGGAAGGAGTAGAAGAGGAAGATGAGGAAGAAGGGAAAGAAGAATAAGAGGAAGATGAGAAGGAATAAGAAGAGTAAGAAGGAGTAGTAGGAGGGAAAGAAGGAGAAGAGGAGGAAGAAGAAGAAGAAGAAGTGGTAGATGATGAACTTACAATGGCAAAAGAATAATAAGAAGTAGAAAAGGAAGAAGAAGAAGAAAGGGAAGAATAGAAAAGGATAAAGAAGAAGAATTGGGAGATAATGAAGAAGAAGAAGTACTAGAAGACAAAGAAGTGGAAGAAGAAGAAGAAGAAGAAGATGGGGACGAAGAAGAAGAAGAAGAAGAATAAGATGATGGAGAAGAGGAAAAAAAGAAGTAGTAGTAGTAGTAAAAGAATAAGAAGAAGAATAAGAAGTGGAATAAGAAGAAGGCAAAGAAGTGGTAGAATAAGAAGATGAAGAAGAAGGAAGAAGAAGAAGAAGAAGAAGAAGAGGAAGATAAGGAAGAAGAGGAAGAAAAAGTTGTAGAAGTGGAGGAAGAAAAAGAACAAGCAGATGAAGAAGAAGAAGAAGGAGAAGTGACAAAAGAAGTGGAAGAAGAAGAAGAGGAAGATGAAGAAGATGAAGAAGTAATAAAAAAAGAGGAATAGGAAGAAGAGAAGGAAGAACAAGAAGAAGAGTAGGAGAAAAAGAAGAAGAAGAAGAACAAAATAAAGGGGAAGAAAAGAAGAAGAATTAAAAGAAGAAGAAGTAGAATAAGAAGAGGAATAAGAAGATGAAGAAGAAGGGGTAGAAGAAGAAGTAAAAGTAGAATAGGAAGGAGAAGAGGAAGAAGAGGAAGAAGAAGAAGAGTGAGAGGAAGAAGAAGAGCGAGATGACAAAGTGGAAGAAGAAGAAGAAGAAAAAGAAGTAGTAATAGAAGAGGAACAAGAAGAAGAGGAAGAAGAAGAAGAAGAATAACAAGAAGAAGAAGAAGAAGAGGAAGAAGGATAATAGGAAAAGAAGAAGTAGGGGTTGTAGAAGAAGATGAAGAAGAAATAGAGGAGGAGGAGAAAGAAGAAGAAGAAGAAGAAGAACAAGAGGATTAAGATGAAGAAGAAGAAGAGGAAGAAGAAAAAGGTTGAGAAGAAGGGGAAGAAAAAGAATAAGAATGAGAGGAAGATGAGGAAAAAGATGAAGAAGAAAAAGGTGAAGAAGATAAGGAAGGAGAGGAAGAAGAAGAAGTAGTGGAAGAAGAAGAGGAAGAAGTTGAAGAAGTGGATGAAGGGTAAGAAGAAGATGAAGAACAAGAAAAGGGGGGAGAAGAAGAAGAAAAGGTAGAAGAAGAAGAAGAAGGAGAAGAAAGTGAAGAAGAAGAGGAATAAAAAGAAGAGGAAAAAGAAGAGGAAAAAGAAATAGTAGGAAGAATAAGAAGAAGATCATTTAGAAGTAGAAGAAAATAAGAAGAAGAAGAAGAAGAGAAAGAAGAAGAAGAGGAAGAAGAAGAAGAAGTAGGAGAAGAAGAAGAGGAAGTAGCAGAAGAGGAGATTGGAGAAGAAAAAGAACAAGAAGATGAAGAAGAGATAGGAGAAGAAGAAGAAGAGGGAGAAGAGAAAGAGGAGGAGGAAGAAGAAGAAGAAGAAGAAGATGAAGAGAAGGAAGAGGAGGAGGAGGAAGAAGGAGAAGAAGAAGAAGAAGAGGAAGAAGAAGAAGAAGATGTAGAAGAAGAAAAAGACAAAGAAATAGAGAAAGAAGAAGAAGAAGAAGAAGAAGAAGAAGAGGAAGAATAAGAACAAGAAGACAATGAAGAAGAAGTGGAAGAAGTAGAAGAGGAAGTAGAACAAGAAGAACAAGAAGATGGAGGAGAAGGGGAAGAAGAAGAAGAGGAAGAGGAAGAAGAACTAGATGTAGAGGAGGCTGAAGAAGAGGAAGAAGAATATGATGAGGAAGATGAGGAAGAAGATGAAGAAGATGAAGAAGAAGATAAGGAAGAACAAGAAGAAGAAAAGGAAGAAGAATAAGAAGAAGGAGAGGAAGAGGAAGAAGAAGAAGAAGAAATAAAAGAAGAAGAGGAAGAAGGAAGAGAAGAAGAAGAACATGAAGAAGATGGGGAAGAAGAAGAAGACGAAGAAGAAAAAGAGGTTGTTGAAGAATAAGATGAATAAGAGCAATAAGAAGAATAAGAATAATAATAACAATAACAAGAAAAAGAAGATGGAGAAGTTGAAGAAGAAGAAGAAGCAGAATAGAAGAAGAAGGAGAGGAACCAGGAGAAGAAGAAGAAGGTGAAGAAGAACAAGAGGAAGAGGAAGAGGAGGAATAAAGAAGGAAGAAGAAAGAAGAAAGAAGAAGGAAGAAAGAAAAAGGAAGAAGGAAGGAGGAAGGAAGAAGCAAAAAGGAAGAAAGAAGAAGGAGAAGCAAAAGAAGGAGGACATGGAGGAGTGAGAGAAGGAGAAGGGGAAGGAGAAGGAGAAGGATAATGAGGATTAGATAGAGAAGAAAAAAAGGAGGAGAAGGACAAGGAGAAGGAGAAAGGCAAGGAGAAGGAGAAGGAGAAAATGAAGAAGTTGAAAAAGACGAGGAAGAAATTGAAGAAGAAGTTGTAGTAAAAGAAGAATAATAATGATAATGATAAGAGGACGAGGAGGAAGAAGAAGAGCATGAAGAAGAACAAGAAAAGAAGAAAAAGGAGAAAAAAAGAAGAAGATAGGGAAGGGGAAGAAGAGGAAGAAGAGAAAGTAGTAGTAGAAGAAGAAGAAGAAGAAGAAAAAGAAAAAGAAGAAGATGATGATGAGGAAGAAGCAGGAAAAGAAGAAGAAGAAGAAGAAGAAGAAGAAGATGGAGAAGAAGAAGAAGAAGAAGAAGAGGAGGAGGAGGTGCAAGGAGTGGAAGATGACGAAGTAAAAGATGAAGAAGAAGAAGATGATGAGGAAGAAGAAGAAGAAGAAGAGGAAGAAGAATAAAAAGAAGAAGGGGAAGAAGTAGAGGAAGAAGAAGAAGAAGAAAAAGAGATGGATTATTGATTAGGGTTTAGAGATTAAGGATTCGGGATTAATGATTAAGAATGTAACGATTTTATATTAGGTGTCAGGGATTAGGGATGAGAGATCAGAGATAGGGATTAGGGATTTAGGATTAGGGACAAGGGAATAGAGATCAGAGACTAAGGGATTAGAATTAGGATTAGAAAAGATATTAGGATTTAAGGATTAGCCATTAAGGATTAAGGATTAGGGTTTAGGGATTAGGGAGAAGGAACAAGTTAGAAGAAAGATAGAAGAAGATGATGAAGGATGAAGGAAGAAAGAATAAGGAAGAAAAGAGAAGAAGAAGAGTAAGGAGAAGAAGACAAAAAACAAGAAAGAGAAGAGGAAGAAAGGTAAGAAGAAGAGAAAGAATAAAGAAGAAAGAAAAACAATAGAAGAAGGAAGAAGGAAGGAGGAAGGAAGAAGGAAGAATAAAGAAGAAAAAAGAAAGTAGAGAGAAGTAAGAAGAAAGAAGAAAGAAGGAAGAAGAAGAAGAAGAAGAAGTGGAAGAAGAAGAAGAGGAGAAAGGAGAAGGAAAAGGAGATGGAGGACGAGGAGAATGTGGAGGAGAAGGTGATGGAGAAGGAGAAGGAGAAGGGGAAGGGGAAGGTGAAAGAGATGAAGAAGGAGAAGTAGAAGGAGTAGCAACCAGAGAAGGAGAAGGAGAGGAAGAGGGGCAAGGAGAAGGAGGAGAAGGAGAAGAAGAAGAAGTAGTAGAAGAAGAAAAAGAAGAAGAAGATGAAGAAGAAGAAGAAGATGAGAAATAGAAGAAGAAAAAGATGATGATGGTGATGATGATGATGAAGAAGAACAAGAGAAAGAAGGAGAACATGAAAAGAAGAAGGAGGAGAAGAAGAAGAAGAAGAAGATGAGGTTGATGAAGTAAATAAAGAAGAAGAAGAAGAAGAAGAAGACGATGAAGACGATGACAAAGAAGAAGAAGTGGAAGAAGAAG
Organism: Vanilla planifolia; assembly: GCA_023846275.1. Taxonomy (NCBI): domain Eukaryota; kingdom Viridiplantae; phylum Streptophyta; class Magnoliopsida; order Asparagales; family Orchidaceae; genus Vanilla; species Vanilla planifolia. The sequence goes on from JAIUJO010000146.1 coordinate 944,157, forward strand.
AGAAAGAATAAAGAAGAAAGAAGAAGGAAGAATCAAAATGGAAGAAGGAAGATGGAAAGAAGAATAAAGAAGGAAGAAGAAAGAAGAAAGTAGAAAGAACAAAGAAGGAAGAAGAAAGAAGGAAGAAGAAGAAGAGAGGAAAAAGAAGAAAGAAAAGAGGAGGATGAAGAGAAGGAGGAAAAGGTGAAGGTGAAGATGAAGGAGATGATGAAGGAGAAAGATAAGGAGATGTAGAAGAAGAAGATGATGAAGAAGAAGAAGTAGAGGAAGAAGAAGAAGAAAAAGAAGATGATGATGAAGAAGAAGAAGAAGAGAAAAAAGAAGAGGAAGATGAAAAACAAGAAAGAAGAAGTAGAAGATGAAGAAGAAGAAGAAGATGAAGAAGAAGAAGCGGAAGAAGAAGACGAGGAGGAAGAAGAAGAAGCTGATGAAGAAGAATATGATGAAGACAAGGAAGAAGAAGAAAAAGAAGAAGAGGAATACAAAGAGAAAGAATAAAGAATAAGGAAGGAAGAATGGTGAAGGAAGTAGGAAGGTGGAAGGAAGGAGGAAGGAGGAAGGAGGAAGAAAGAAGAAAGAAGAAAGTAGAAAGAAGAAAGAAGAACGAAGAAAGAAGAAAGAAGGAAGAAGAAGAAGAAGAAGAAGAAGAAGGAGAAGGAAAAGGAGAAGGAAGACAAGGAGGAGGAGGAGGTGAAGGTGAAGGAGAAGGAGAAGAAGTAAGAGATGGGGAAGGTGAACGAGATGGAGAAGGAGAAAGAGATAAAAAATGAGGAGTAGAAGACAGAGAAGGAGAAGGACAAGATGAAGGAGAATTAGAAAGACAAGGAGAACGAAAAAGAGAAGAAGAAAGAGAAGGAGAAGAAGAATGAGAAGAAGAAGTAGAAGAAGAAGAAGAAATAGAAGAAGACAAAAAAGAAGAAGAATAAGAAGAAGATGATGATTATGAATAAGTGAAAGAAGAAGAGGAAGAAGAAGAACAAGAAAAGAAGAGAAAGAAGAAGTGGAGCAAGAAGAAGAGGAAGAAGAAGAAGAAGAAGACGATGAAGAAGAAGATAAAGATGAAGAAGAAGAAGAAGAACAAGTAAAGGAAGAAGAAGAAGAAGAGTATGAAGAAGAAGAAGAGGAAGAAGAGGAAGAAGAATAAGAAGAAGAAGAGGAAGATGAAGATAAGGAAGAAGAGGAGGAAGAAGAAGAAGAAAATGGGGAAGAAGAAGAGGAGGAAGAAGCAGAAGATGTAGAAGAGGAAGAAGAAGAAGAAGAAGAAGAAGAAGAGGATGAAGAGATGGATTAGGAATTAGGGATTAGGGATTAAGAATTATTGATTAAAGAGGGAGTGATTAGGGATTAGGGAATACGGATTACAGATTTTGGAGGTAGGGATTGGGGATTAGAGAGGTATAAGGGATTAGCAATTAAGGTTCAGTGAGGGAGGGATTAGGTATTAGTCATTCGGGATTATGGATTAGTAATTAGGGATTAGTGTTTAGAAATTAAGGATTATAGATTAATGAGTAGGCATTAGGTCATAAGTAATAAGAATTAGGGATTAAGGATTAAGTATTAGCGGCTAAATGATTAAAGATGAGGGGATAAATAATTAAGGATTAGGGATTAGGGATTAAGGACTAAGGGATTATTTATTAAATATTAAGGATTATAGATTATAAAATAAGAATTAAGGATTAGAGATTAGTGAGTAGAGATTTAAGATTTTGGATTAAGTATTAGAGATTCCAGATTAGGATTAAGATTAGGAATAGAGATCAGAGATTAAGGATTATATATTAAAGATTAAGGATTAAGGATTAGTAATTATGTATTATATATTAAGGTTTAGAGATTAGAGATTAAATATTATAAATTATAGATTAGGCATTAAGGATTAAGAATTAGGTGTTAAGAGTTAGGGATTAGAGATTAAGAAATAAACATTAGGGATTAAGGATTAAGGATTTGGAACTAAGGATGGATTAAGGATTAAGGGTTAAGGATTAGGAATTAGGGATTAGGAACACTGGAGAAGGAAGAAGGAAGAAGAAGGAAGAAAGAAGAAGGAAGAAAAGGAAGAAGTTAGAAGGAAGAAGAAGAAGAGGAGGAAGAAGAATAATGAAAAAGAAGAAAATAAAGAGGTAGAAGAAAGGGAAGAATAAAGATGAAAGAAGAAAGAAGAAGAAAGAAGGAAGAAGGAAGGTGGAAGGAAGAAGTAGGAAGAAAGAAGCAAAAGAAAGAAGAAAGAAGAAAGAAGAATGAAGAGGAAGAAGAAGAAGAAGAAGGAGAAGGAGGAGGATATGGAGACAGAGGAGGAGGAGGAGAAGCAGAAGGAGAACAAGAAGGAGATGGAGAAGGAGAAGGAGAAGGTGAAGGTGATGGAGAAGGAGAAGGAGAAGGATAAGGAGACAGAGAAAGATGAGGAGAAGTAGAAAGAGAAGATGAAGCAGAAGAAGAAGAAGAAGTAGAAGAAGAAGAAGAAGAAGAAGAAGAAGAAAAAGAAGTAGCAGTAGTAGTAGAAGAAGAAGAAGAAGAGGAATAAGAAGAGGAAGAGGAAGAATAAAAAAAAAGAAGAAATGGAAAAAGAAGAAGAAAAAAAAGGAAGAAGAAGAAGAAGATGATGAAGAAGTAGTAGTAGTAGTAGTAGAGGAGGAGGAGTTGGAGAAGGAGGAGGAGAAGTAGAAGGAGAACAAGAAGGAGATCAAGAAGGAGAAGGAGATGGAGAAGGTGATGGAGAAGGAGAAGGAGAAGGAGAAAGAAAATGAGAAGTAGAAAGAGAAGATGAAGGAGAAGAAGAAGAAGAAGAAGGAGAAGAAAAGAAGTAGTAGTAGTAGTGGAAGAAGGAGAAGAATAAGAGGAAGAAAAAGAATGAAAAAAGAAGAAGAAACAGAAAACGAAGAAGAGAGAAAGGAAGAAGAAGAAGAGGAAGAAGAACAAGTAGTAGTAGAAAACGAAGAAGAAGGTGCAGCAGTAGTAGAGGAAGAACAAGAAGAACAAGAACAAGAAGAAAGAGAAGAAGAAGAAGAGGAAGAAGAATAGGAAGGAGAAGAAGAAGAAGAAGAGGAAGAAAAGGAAGAAGAAGTAGAGCAAGAACAAGAAGAAGAAGAAGTGGAAGATGAGGAAGAAGAGGAACAAGCATTAAGGATTATGGATTATGGATTAGGGATTATGGATTAGAGATTAAGGATTAGAGATTATGGATTATGGATTAAGGATTAGGGATTAGGGATTAGGTATTATGGATTAAAGTTTATGGAATAGAGATTAAGGATTAGTGATTAGGGTTTAAAGATTAGAGATTATAGATTAAGTATGGATTAGCGATTAGAGATTAGGAATTAAGAAATAAAGCTTAGGGATTCGTGACTAGGGATTATAAAATTATGGATAAGAGTTAAGGGAGGGAGGGATTAAGTTGTAGGGATTAAGGAATATGGATTTAGGGTAATGAAGAACAAGGAGAAGAAGAAGAGGAGGATAAAGAAGAGGAAAAAGAAGAATAAGGAGGAGAAGAAGAAGAAGAAGAAGATGATGATGATGATGAAAAAGAAGAAGAAGAGGAAGTAGAAGAAGAAGAAGAAGAAGAAGAAGAACAAGACAATGAAGAAGAGGAAGATTAAAAAGAAGAAGAAAATGTGGAAGTAGAAGAAGAAGAAGAAGGAGAAGAAGGAGAAGGAGAAGAAGGAGAAGGAGAAGAAGAAGAAGAAGAAGAAGAAGAAGGAGAAAAAGAAGAGGAGGGAGAAGAAGAAGATGAAGAAAAATAAAAGGAAGAAGAATAATGAGAAGGAGAAGAGTAAGAAGAACAAGAAGAAAAACAAGAAGGTGAAGAAGTTGAGGAGGAAAAGGAAGAAGATGTAGAAGAAAAATAAGAAGAACAAGAAGAAGAGAGGAAGAAAATGATGAAGACGAGGAAGAAGAATAAGAAGAAGAAGAAGAAATAGATGAAGAAGAAGTAGAAGTAGAAGAAGAAGAAGAAGAAGAAGAAAAAGAAGAAATAGAGGAGAAAGAAGTAGGTGAAGAAAAAGAAGGAGGAGGAGGGGAAGAAGAAGAAGAAGAAGTAGAAGAAGAAGAAGAGGAAGAGGAAGAAGAAGAACAAGTAGAGGAAGATGAAGAGGAAGAAGAAGAACAAGTAGAGGAAGATGAAGAGGAAGAAGAAGAACATGTAGAGGAAGATGAAGAGCAAGAAGAAGAAGAACAAGAACAAGAATAAGAAGAAGAACAAGAACAAGAAGAAGAAGAGGAAGAAGAGGAAAAAGAGCAAGAAGAAGAGGAAGAGATATAGAAAAAAAAGTAGTAGATGAAGAAGAGGAAGTGGAAGAAGAAAAAAAGAAGTAAAAGAAGAAGAAGAAGACGAAAATGAAGAGAAGGAAGAAAAAGAAGAAGAGAAAGACGAAGAAGATGAGGAAGAAGAAGAAGATGAAGATAAGGAGGAAGAAGAAGAAGAGGAGGAAGAAGTTGAAGAAGAAGAAGTAGAAGAAGAGGAAAAAGAAATAGATTAGGAATCAGAGGTTAGAGATTAGGAATTAGGGATTAGAGATTAGTGATTAGGAATTATGGAATGAGGGATTAGGGATTAATGAAGGAGGGGTTAGGGATTAAGAATTAGGAATTTATGAGTTAATAATCAGGGATTAAGGTTTTAGGATTAGGGATTAAGAGTTAAGGATTAGGGATTAAAGAGGGAGAGATTAGGGATTAAAGATTAGAGAATATGGATTAAGTATTATAGAGGGAGGGATTGGTGTTTAGAGATTAGGTATTAAGGATTATAGATTAGGGATTAGGGAGAAAAGGATTAGATATTGGGCATTATAGATTAGGGATTAGGGATTAAAGATTAAAGATTATAGTTTTACAACTAGGGATTAGGATTTAGGCATTAAGGATTATAGGCTAAGGAGTAAGAATTAGGGATTAAAGATTAGTAAGAAGTGGAGGAAGAAGAAGTGGAAGAAGAAAGAAGTAGAAGAAGAGGAAAAAAGGATTAAGAGTTAGGAATTAGGGATTAAGGATTAAGAGTGGAGGGATATGATATTAGGTGTTATGGAGTAAGGATTAGGAATAAGGGATTATAGATTAGGGATTAAAAATTAGGGATTAAGGAGTAGGGATTAAGGTTTAGGGATTAAGAATTAGGGAGTAGGGATTAAGGAATAAGTAATAGGGATAATGGTTTAATCATTAGGGATTAAAGATTAGAGTTAAGGATTAGGGACAAAGAGATCAATTGTTAGGTATTAGATTTTAAGGATTAAGGATTAAAGGATTAGTTTTTAAGGATTAGAAATTAGGGTTTTAGAATTTGGGAGTATAGATTAGGGTATAGGAATTAAGTATTAAGATTAGTGATTATGGATTAAGGATTCAAGATTATGAATTAAAGATTAATGATTAGGGATTAAAGACTAAGTGATTAGGATTAAGATTATTATTTAGAGATAAGGGATTAAGTTTTAAGGATTAAGAATTAAAAATTAAAGATAAGGGATTAGAGATTATGGATTAGGAAAAACGGAATATAGATTATGGATCGGAGATTAGAGAACAGGTATTAGGGATTAAGGTTTAAGTTTTAGGGATTAGGTATTAGAAATTAGGTATTTAAGATTATGGATTATAGATTAAGGATTAAGAATTAGCTATTAGAGATTAGGATTTTTGGTTTAGATATTAAGGATTAGAGATTAGGGATTATGGATTAAGGATGGATTAGGAATTAGGGATTACAGTTTAAGGATTAAGTAATAGGGATTTGGGATTAATGATTATGGAAGCCTAGATTAGATATTATAAATTTAAGAATAAGAGAATAAGGAGGGAGGCATTAAGGAGTAGGGATTATTCAATAAAGATTAAAGATTATAAGGAAGAAGGAGAAAAAAGAAGAAGAGGAGGAAGAAGAAGATGAATAAGAAGAAGAACATGGAGAATAACAAGAAGAAGAAGAAGGCGATGAAGAAGAAAAGAAGAAAAACAACAATAAGAAGAAGAAGAGGAAGATGCAAAATAGAAGGAAGAATAAGAAGTAGGAGAAGAAAATCAGGAAGCAAAAGAAGAACAAGAACAAGAAAAAGAAGAAGAGGGGGAAGAGGAAGAAGAGGAGAAAAAAGAAGAAGAAGAAGAAGAAGAAGAAGAAGAAGAAGAATGAGATGGAGAAAAGTGAGAAGAGTAAGAAGAAGAAGAAGAGGAAGAAGAAGAAGAAGAGGAAGAAGAAGAAAAAGAAGAAGAAGAGGAGGAGGAAGAAGAAGAAGAAGATGAACAAGAAGAAGAGGAAGAAGAAGAAGAAGAAGTAGAAGAGGAAGAATAGGAAAGAGAAGAGCAAGAGGAGGAAGAAGAAGAAGAAGGTGAAGAAGTTGAAGAAGGAGAAGCAGAAGAAGAAGACGAAGAAGAAGAGGAAGAGGAAGATGATGAGGAAAAAGAAGAAGAAGATGAAGGAGAAAAAGAAGAAGAAGAAGAAGTGGAAGATAAAGAAGTAAAAGAAGAAGAAGAAGAGAGGAATAAAAGAATGCAGAAGAAGAAGAAGAAGAAGAAGAAGAAGAAGAAGAAAAAGAAGAAGAAGAAATAAAAGAAGAAAAGGAAGGAGGAGAAGAATGACGAGAAGGAGGAGGAGGAGAAGAAGAAGAAGATGTTGATGAAATAAAAGAGGAAGAAGAAGGAGAAGAAGAAGAAGAAGAAGAAGAAGAAGAAGAAAGAGAGGAAAAAGAGGAAGAAGAAGAGGAAGAAGAAGAACAAGAAAAGAGGAAGGAGGAAAAGAAGAAGTGAAAGAAGAAAAAAAGAGGAAGAAGAGGAAGAAGAAGAACAAGAAATGAAGGAGAAAAAGAAGAAGGGGAAAATGAAGAAGAGAAAGAAGTAGAAGAAGAAAAACTGGTAGAAGAAGAAGAAGAGGAAGAACAAGAGGAAGACAAAGAACAAGAAGATGAAGAAGAGACATATTTAGGTTTAGTGATTTGAGATTAAGGATTAGTGTTAGTGATTAGGGATTTGAGATTTAGGATTAAAGTTTAGAGATTAAAAATTATGATTATAGATTAAAAAAATATTATTAGGATTATGTACTATGGATTAGGGATTAAAAAGGGAGGGATTAAGAATTTAGGAGCACAGATTATGGATAAGGAAGGAAGGGATTAGGGATTAAAGATTAGAGATTAAGTATTAGGAATTAAGGATTAGGGAGGGAGGGATTCAATATTAGGCATTAGGGTTACAGATTAAGGAGTTGGGATTATGGATTAGCAAATAGTGATTAGGGTGTAGGGATTAAGGATGATAAATTAAGGAGTAGGGTTTAGAAAATAAGTAATAGGGATGAGGGATTAAGGATTATGGATCAGGGACTAGGGTTAAGGATTAGGAATGAAGGGATTAATTATTAGAAAATATAGATTAAGGATTAAGGAATTAATTATTAAAGATTAAGGATTTAGGATTTTGGATTAGGGAATATGGATTAGGAAAAAGGAATTAGGGATTACGAATTAAAGATTAGGAATTTCAAAAGTAAGATTAGGTATTAGAGATTAGGGATTAGAGACTAAGGGATTATGATTGGGATTAAGGAGAAGGATTATGGAGAAGTAGAAGGACAAGCAATAGAAGAAGGAGAAGGAGAAGGAGAAAAACAAGGAGAAGGAGAAGTGAAGAAGAAAGAGAAGGAGAAGAAGAAGGAGAAGAAGAAGAAGAAGATGATGATGATGAAGGAGAGGAAGAAGAAATAAAAGAAGAAGAAGAAAGAGAAGAAGGAGAAGAAGGAGAAGAAAATAAGAAGAGGAAGAAGAACAACAACAAAAGAAGAAGAAGGAGAAATAGAAGAAGAACAAGAAGGGGAAGAACAAGAAGACAAAGAAGAAGAAGTAGGAGAAAAACAACAAGAAGAAGAGAAAGATGATGAAGAAGAAGAACAAGAACAAGAAGAAGATGAGGAAGAAGAAGAAGATGATGAGGAAGAAGAAGAAGAGGAAGAGAAATAAGAAAAAGATGAAGAGGAAGAAGAACAGGAAGCCGAAGAAGGGGAAGAAGAGTTGGATTAGGGATTAGGGATTAGCAGTTATGGATTAGAGATAAGATGTTAGGGATTAAGTATTAGGGATTATGGATTAGCCATTAAGGATTAGGGTTTAACGATTATGGATAAAGGATTAAGGAGTAGGTATTAATGAAAAATAAGTAGGGATGAGTAATTAAAGTTTAGAGATAAGGGATTAAACATTAAGTCATTAATGATTAAGGATTAGGTACTAAAGATTAAGGATTATGGGATTTATTACTAAGGATTATGGATTAGGTATTAAGGATTAAGAATTATGGATTAAGAAATTGAGATTAGGAATTAAGAATTAGAGATTAGTTATTAGGGATTCAGGATTCAGGATAGAGATTAGGGATTAAAGATTAAGAGATTATAATTAGGATTAACTATTATAGATTTGGGAATTATGATTAGGTATTAGATATAAAGGATTAGAGATTATGGATTATAGATCAAGGATTAGGGACTAGGTACTAGGGATTAAGGGTTAAGGATTAGAGATTATGGAATAGAAATTATGGATTAAAGATTAGGAATTATGGCTTAAGGGTTGATTACGGATTAGGGAGGGATGGATTAGTACTATAGATTAGGGATTAAAGATTTGGGAGGGATGAATTAAGGAGTAAGGATTAGGGAATAAGGATTAAGGATTACGAAGAAGAACGAGAAGGAGAAGAATGTGTAGAAGAAGAAGAAGAAGAACAAGGAGAAGAAGGAGAAGCAGAAGGAGAAAGAGAAGGAGGGCAAGAAGAAGGAGAAGGAAAATGAGAAGCAGATGGAGAAGTAGAAGGAGAAGGAGAAGGAGAAGAAGAAGGAGAATGATAAGGAGAAGGAGAAGGAGAGGAGGAAGGAGAAGGAGGATGAGAAGAAGAAGAACAAGAATAAGAAGAAGAAGAAGAAGAAGAAGAAGAAATAGAAGAAGAAAAAGAAAAGGAGGAAAAAGGAGAAGAAGAAATAAAAGAAGAAGAAGAAGAAGAAAAATGGAAGAAGAAGAGGACCAAAATAACAAGAGAAGAAGAAAGAGAAAAAGAAGAAGAGGAAAGTGATGAAGAAGAAGAGGAATAAGAAGAAGAAGAAGAAGAAAAGAGGAAGAGGAAGAAGAAGAAGAAGAAGAAGAAGAAGAGGAAGAAGAAGAAGAAGAAGAAGAAGAAGAATAAGTGGAGGAAGAAGAAGAAGAGGCAAAAGAAGAGGAAGAACAAGAACATGAAGAAAAATAAGAAGAACAGAAGAAGAGGAAAGAGAGTAAGAGAAAGAAGAAAAGATGTAGAAGAAGAAGAAGTGGTAGATGAAGAAGGGGAAGTGGAACAAATAAAAGAAGTGGAAAAAGAAGAAGGAAAGCAAGAGAAAGAAGAAGGAGAAGAAGACGAAGAAGAGGAAGGAGAGAAAGAACTTGAAGAAGAAGAAGATGAAGATAAGGAAGAAGAAGAAGAGGAAGAAGAAGAAGAAGAAGAAGAGGAAAAAGAAGAAGAAGTGAGAGGGGAAGATGAAAAAGAGACAAATTAGGGATCTGGGGTTAGGGATTAATAGTTAGGGATTTGGTATTAGGAAATATGAAATGAAGGATTAGGGACTAGGAATTAATGATGGAGGGATTGGGGATTCTAGATTAGGGATTATGGATTAATGGTAAGGTAGGAGGGGTTAGGTGTTAGGCATTAGGGATTAAAGATTTAACATTAAAAATTATGGATTAGTAATTAGGGGTTAGAGTTTAGAGAATAAGGATTATGGATTAGGGAGTAGGGATTATTGATTAGGAAGTAGGGGAAATAGAAAAGTAGAAGAAGGAAGAAGGAAGAAGTAGAAGAAGAGGAAGAAGAAAAGTATTAGGGGTGAAGAATTAGGGATTAAGGATCACGAATAAAAAGATATGAAATTAGGTGTTAAGGATTAAGGATTAGGAATTATGGATTTGGGATTAAAAATTAGTGATTAGGGATTATCAATAAGGGATTAGGGATTAAGGTTTAAGGATTAAGGATTAAGGATAAGGGAGTAGGGATTAAGGAATAAGTAATAGGAATAAGGGATTAATGATTAGGGATTAGGGATTAGGGTTGAGGATTAGGGATGAAGGGATCAATGATTAAAGATTAGGGATTAACGATTAAGGATTAAGGGATTAATTTTTAAGGATTGGAGATTAGGGTTTTAGGATTACAGATTAGAGAATAGGGATTAAGGATTAAGTTTATAGATTAGTGATTATGGAATAGGGATTCAAGATTATGGGTTAGAGATCAGGGGTTACGGATTAAAGATTCAGTGATTAGTATTAAGATTATGGATTGGGGATAAGGGATTAAGCTGTATGGATTAGGAATTAAGGATTATGGATAAGGGATTAGAGTTTATGGATTAGGGAATGTAAAATAAAGATTATGGATTAGAGATTTGAGATTGGGATTAGGGTTTATGGATTAGGGATTAGGCATTAGAAATTAGGGATATAGGATAATGGATTATAAAATAAGAATTAGGGCTTAGGTATTACAGATTAGGATTTATGGTTTAATGATGAAGGACTAGAGATTTGAGATTATGGATTAAGGAACATGAATTAAGGATGGATTAAGAATTATGGATTAGGGTATTAGGATTGGTAATAGGGATTAAGGATTAGTGATTAAGGAGTCATGGATTAGAGATCACAAATTTAGGGATTAAAGATTAGGGAGGGAGTGATTAATGAGTAGGGATTAGGGAATAAGGGTTAAAGATTACGAAGAAGAAGGAAAAAAAGAAAGGCAAGAAGAAGTAGGAGAAGAAGAAGAAGAAGAAGAATGCGATGAAGAAGAAGAAGAAGAAGAAGAAGACGAAGAAGAAGAAGATGAAGAAAATAAGGAAGAAGAAGAAGAAGAAGAAAAAGAAAAAGAGGAGGAAGAAGAAGAAGAAGAGGAGGAAGAAGAAGAAGAGGAAGAATGAGATGGAGAAGAGTGAGAAGAGTAAGAAGAAGAAGAAGAAGAAGAAGAAGAAAAGAAACATGAAGAAGAGGAGAAAGAAGAAGAAGAACAAGAAGAAGAAGAGGAAGAAGAAGAAGAAGAAGAAGAAGAAGAAGAAGAATAAGAAGGAGAAGAGTAAGTGGAGGAAGAAGAAGAAGAAGGTGAAGAAGTTAAAGAAGAAGAAGATGATGAGGAAAAAGTAGAAGAAAAAGATGAAGAAGAAGAAGAGGAGGACTAAAAAGAAGAAGAAGAAGAGAAGAAGAAACAGATAAAGAAGAAGAAGAAGAGGAAGAAGAAAAAGAAATAAAAGAAGGAGGAGGAGAAGAAAGAGGAAGAAGAGGAGAAGAAGAAGAACAACAAATAAAAGAAGAAGAAGAAGAACAAATAGAAGAAGAAGAAAAGGGGGAAGGAGAAGAAGAAGAAGAAGAAGAAGAAGAAAAAGAGGAGAAAAAGGAAGAAGAAGAGGAAGAATAACCAGAAAAGAAGAAGAGGGTTAAAAAGAAAAAATGGAAGAAGAAGAAGAAAAAGAGGAAGAAGAGGAAGAAGAAGAGGAACAAAAAGAACTAGAAAAGGAGAAGAAAGAGAGAAAGAAGAAGGGCAAGAAGAAGAATAGGAAAAAAAGATGAAGTAGAAGAAGAAAAAGAAGAAGAAGAAGAAGATGAAGGGAAGTAGAAGAAGAACAAGAAGAAGAAGAAGGGGAAGAAGAAGAGGAAGAAGAAGATCAAGAAGAAGAAGAGACAGATTTGGGATTAGCGATTTTGGATTAAGGATTAGAGATTAGTGATTATGGATTCGAGATTCCGGATTATAGATTAGAGATTAGCGCTTAAGATTGCAAATTAAGTAATATAACTAAGATTATTGATTTGGGATTAGGGATTAAAATAGGAGGGATTAGGGATTAAAGATTAGGTATTAAGGATTAAGGATTGGGGAGGGAGGGGTTCGATATTAGGTATTAGAGATTAGAGATTAGGGAGTGAGGATTATAGATTAGTAATTAGGGATTTCGGTTTAGGGATTAAGGATTACAAATTATGGAGTAGGGATGAAAGAATAAGTGATAGGGATGAGCGATTATGGATTATGGATGATGGACTAGGGATTAAGGATTAGAAATGAAGGGATTAATGATCAGGGATAATGGATTAAGGATTAAGGGAGTAATTATTAAAGATTAAGGATTTAGGATAAGGGATTATGGATTACGAAAATGGAATTAGAGATTAAGGTTTAGGGATTGCAGATTAGGGATTTCAAAAGTTAGATTAGGTATATTCTCTTCTTCTCTTCTTCTCTTCTTCTTTTTCATCTTCTTCTTCTTCTTTTTCCTATTCATCCCTTTCTTCTCATATTTTTCTTCTTCTTCTTCTTCTGATTCTTTGTCTCCTACTTATCCCACCTCTTTTTCCACTTCTTCCTCTTCTTCTTCTAGCTCTTCTTTTTCTTCCTCCACTGCTTCTTCTTTTTCCTCTTCATTTGCTTCTTCTTCATCTTCTTCTTCTTTTTCTTTCTCTTCTTCTTCTCCATCAACTTCTTCATCTTCTTCCTCTTCTTCTTCCGTCACTCTTTCCTCTTCTTCTTCCTTTTCTTCCTCTTCTTACTCTTCTTCTTCTTCTTCTTCTTCTTCTTGTTCATCTTTTCTTCTACTTCTTCTTCTTCATCATCATCACCTTCTTCTTCTTCTTCCTATTCTTATTCTTGTTTTCTTCTTCTTCATCTTCTTCTTCATCCTCTTCTATTGCTTCTTCTACCTCTTCTTCTTCCACTTCTTCTTCTTCCTCTTCTATTTCTTTGTGTGCTTCTTCTTCTTCTTCTTCTTCCTCATCTTCTTCTTCTTCTTTTTCCTCTTCTTCTTTGTCTATTTCTTCTTCTTCTTCTTCTTCATCTTCTTCCTCTTCTCCCACTTCTTCTATCTCTTCTCCTTCTTCTTCTTCTTCTTCTTCTTCTTCTTCTTCTTCTACTTCTTCCTCTCTTCTTCTTCTTCTTCTTCCTTTTCATCTTCTTCTTGTTGTTCTTGTTCTTCCTCTTCTTCTTCGTCTTCTTCTTTTTCTTTTTATTCTTATGCTTCCACTTCTTCATGCTCTTCTTCTTCTTCTTCTACCACTTCTTCTTTTTGCTCTTCTTCTTCCTCTTCTTCCTCTTCTTCTTCTTCCTTTTCTTCATCATCATCATCTTCTTCTTCTCCTCTTCTTTTTCTTCTTATTCTTGCTCTTCTTCAACTTCTTCTAATTCTTCTTCATCTTCTTCTTCCATTATTACTACTACCTTTTCCTCTTCTTTTTCTACTTCTTCTTCTTATTCTTGATTTTGTTCTTCTTTTTCTCTTTAATTCCTCTTCTTCTTCTTGCTCCTCTTCTCCCTCTTCCTCCTCCTCCTCTT
>JAIUJO010000146.1:962500-982500 GCA_023846275.1 Vanilla planifolia
TTATTTCTACTTTCTTCTTTCTTATTTTTTCTTCCTTCTTCAATCTTCTATTCTCATTCCTTCTTTCTACTTCCTTATTCTTTATTCCTTCTACCTTCTTTCTTCTTTTTCTTCCTTCTTCCTTTCTCTTTCTTCCTTCTTTCTTTTTTCCTATTTCTTCTTTCTTCTTTCCCCTTTCTTCTTTCATCTTGTTTCTTCTTCTTTGTTCTTCTTTTTTTCTTCTTCTTTCTTTGTTGTTCTTCTTCTTCTCCTCCTCCTCCTCCTCCTCCTTTTACTTAATCCTTAATCACTGATCCCCCTCATCACTAATCCCTAATTCTTAATCTATAATCCTTAATCCCTCCTTCCTTAATTTTAGATGCCAAAGCCCTAATCTTTAATCTTTACTCTATAAGCCCAAATCCCTAATCCTTCATATTCTTGTTGTTCTTCTTCCTCTTCTTCAGGTTCTTTTTCATCATCTACTTCTTCTTCATCTTCTTCTTCTTCTCCTCCTTCTTTTTCTTCTTTTTCTTCTTCTTCTTCTTCTTCTTTTACTTCTTCATTTTCTTCTTCTTGTACTACTTTTTTTCTTTTATTTCTACTTCTTCTTCTTCTACTTCTACTTCTTCTTTTTCTCCTTCTTTTTCTTCTTCTTCCTCTTATTATCTTATTCTTGTACTTCTTCTTTTCTTCCCCTTCTTTTTTTTTCTTCTTCTTCTTCTTCTTCTTCCTCTTCTTCTTTCAGTTCTTCTACTATTTCTCCTTCTTCTTCTTCTTCTTCTTTTTCTTCTTCTTCTCTGCCTCCTCCTTCTCCTTCTTTTTCTTCCCCTCTCCTTCTTCTTCTTCTTCTTCTTCTTCTTCTTATTTAACTTCTTGATCTTCTTCTTGTTCATTTTCTACTTGTTCTTCTTCTTCCTCTTCTTCTTCTTCTCCTCCTTGTTCTACTTTGTAATACTTATTCTTTATTCCTTAATCCCTACACCTTAATCCCTCCCCACCTAATCTCTAATCACTAATCTTTAATGTATAATCTTTGGTCCATCCTTTCCTAATCTCTAATCTGTAATTCCTAATCCCTAATCCTTAATACTTAATCCCTAACCTCTGATCCCTAAACCATTATCTCTAATACCTGATCCCTAATCTCTAATTCTTAATCTATAATCGATAATCCATAATCCTTAATCTCTAATCATTAATACTTAGCTCCTAATCCCTAATCTATAATCCCTAATTATAATCCTAATTGCTTAACCTATAATCCCTAAAACCTTAATAAATAATCTTAAATCTCAAATCCCTAATCACTGATCTTTAATCCTCATTCCTTAATCTATATTCTTTAATTCGTAATCCCTAATCCTAAATATTAAATCCTTTATCCTTAAAAATCTATCCCTTAATCCGTAAATCTTAATCAATAATCCTTAATCATTAACCCCTTCAGTATTAATCGTTAATTTTTATTACTTATTCCTTAATTCTTACTTCCTAATTCTAAGACCTTAATCCCTAAACCCTTATTCCTAATTGATAATCCTTAATCCCTAATCTCTAATCCCTAACCCTTAATCCTTAAAACCTAATCCCATATCCCTCCCATCATAATCTCTAAACCCTAATCTTTAACACCTTATCTGTAATCCCTAATCCTTTTCTTCTTCTTCTTCTTCTACTTCTTTTTCTTCTACTTAATCTTCTTCTTCTTCATCTACCTCATATTCCTTTTCTCCTTCCTCCTCATCTTCCTCATATTCCTCTTCTTCTTCTTATTCTTTTTATTCTTCTTCCTCTTCTTCTTCTTCTTCTTGTTTATCTTCCTCTTCTTCCTTCTAATCTTTTTCTTCTTCTTCATTTTCTTCTTCATCTTTCACTTCTTCTTCATGTTCTTCTTCTTTAATTTCTTCTATTTTTTCTTCTTCCCGCTCTTCTTCTTTCCCTTCTTCCTTTTCTCTATTTTCTTCTTTTCTTGTTCTTTTTCTTCCTCTTCTTCTTCCTCCTCCTCTTCTTCTCTTTTTTTTAATCTTCTTCTTCTTCATCTTCGATTTCTTCTTCTTCTTCTTCTTTTTCTTCTTCTTCTTCTTCTTCTTCTTCTTCTTCTTCTTCTTTCTTTCTCCTTCTTCTCCTCCTCCTCTTTATCATTCACCTTCTCCTTCTCCTACTCCATCTCCTTCTCCTTCTTCATCTCCTTCTCCTTCTCCTTCTTGCTCATCACCTCCTTCTCCTTCACCTCCTCCTTCTCTTTGTCCTCATCCTTCCTCTTCTCTTCCTTTTCTTCTTCTTCTTCTTCTACTTCCTTCTTTATTCTTTGTTCTTTCTTGTTTCTTGTTTCTTCTTCCTTATTCCTTCTTCCTTCCTCCTTCCTTCTTCCTTCTTCCTTCTTCCTTCTTTCTAATTTTTTCCTCCTTTCTTCTTTTTTCTTTCTTTTTTGCTTCCTCTTATTATTCTTCTTCTTCTCTTCTTCTTCTTCTTCTGCCTCTTCTTCTTCTTCTTCGTGCTTTTGAATAACTAATCCCTAATCTATAATACATAATCCCTAATCTCTAATCCCTAATCCTTAATTCTCAATCTTTAATCACTAATCAATAATCTCAAATCTTTAATCTCTAACCTCTAATACCTAAGTTTTAATCCCTGATCAGTAATCTCTAATCCCAAACACCTATTCTTTACTTCATAATCCACAATCCTAAATCCTTAATCTTTAAACATTAATCCCTTAATCCTTAATCCCTAATCTATAATCCTTAATCGTTAATCCCTTTATCATAATTCATAATTCTTAATCCTTAATCTCTAATTCCTATTACTTATTCCCTAATCCCTACTCCCTAATCCATAACCCTTAATCCCTTATCCCAAATCCTTAATTGCTAATCCAAAATGCTTAATCCCTAATCCCTATTACCTCTTACCTAATTGCTCCCTCCTTAATCAAATTCCCTAATCCCAAATACCTAATCTCAAATCTTTAATCCTTCCCTCCTTAATCACTAATCCATAACACCTAACCCTAATCCCTAATGCCTCATCCATCTCTTCTTCCTTTCCCTCTTTTTGCTTCCTCTTCTGCTTCCTCCTCCTCTTCTTCTTCTTCTTCTCCTTCTTCCTACTCATTTTCTTCTTCTTCTTCTTTTCCTTCTTCTTCTTCCATATCTGTCTCAACCTCTTCTTCTTCTTCTTTATCTTCTTCTTCTTTTTCCTCCTCTTCTCCTTCTTCTTCTTTTTCAACTTCCTTTTTGGTTCTTCTTCTTCTTCTTCATCCTCTTCATCTTCCTCTTCTTCTTCTTCTTCTTTTTCTTCCTCTTCTTCTTCCTCCTCTTACTCTTCTTCTACTTCTCCTTCTTCTTCTCTTGTTCTTCTTATTCCTCTTCATCTTCCACTTCTTCATCTTCCACTTCTTCTTCTTCTTCTTCTATTTCTTCTTCTTCTTCTTCTTCTTCTTCAGCTTTTACTTTTTCTTCTTCTTCTCCTTCTCTTTATCTTTCTCCTTTTCCTTCACCTTCTCCTTCTCCTTCTACTACTCCTCTTTCTCCTTCTCCTTCACCATTTCCTTCTCCCACTCATTCTCCTCTTCCTTCTCCTCCTTCTCCTCATCCTCCTTCTATTTCTTTTTCACCTTGTTCTTCTTCTTCTTCTTCTTCTTCCTTCTTTCTTCTTTCTTCTTTCTTCTTTCTTATTTTTTACTTCTTCCTTCTTCCTTCCTCTTTCTTTCTTTTGTCTTCCTTATTCTTTCCTCCTTTCTTCCTTCTTCCTTCTACTTTATTCCTCCTCTTCTTCTTCCTCCTCTTCTTCTTCCTCTTCTTGTTCTTCTTCTTCTTCTTCATCTTCCTCCTCTTCTTTTTCCTGCTCTTCTTCTTTCTTTTTTTCTTCTTCTTTCTTCTTTCTTCTTTCCTCCATCTTCCTTCTACCTTCTTCCTTCCTATTAATCCCCAATCCCTAATCCCTAGTTCTTAATCCTTAATTGCTATCCATCCCTAATCTCTAATATTTATTCTTTAATCCCTAACCTTTATTCCCTAACCTCTAATCCCTAAACTCTAATCCCTTATACCTAATCCTTAATCCCTTATCCCTAAACTATAATCCTTAATCCCTAATCTCTAATCTCTAATCCCTAATCCCTAATCCCTAATCCTTAATCAGAAATCCTTAATCCTTAATCCTTAATCCTTAATCCTTAAGCCTTTATCCTTAGTCCATAATCCTTAATCTCATAGTAATCCCAATCCATTAATCTCTAATATCTAATGCTAAAACCTGCATCCTTAATCACTAATCTGTAATTTGTAAACATAAATCCCTATTCGCTTATCCCTAATCCCTAATCCGAAGTCCCTAATCCTTCATTACTTAATCTCTAATCCTTTTTAAATCCCGAATCCTTAACTCCTAACCTATAATTCCTAATCCATCTCTTCTTCCTAATTTTCTTCTTTCTTCTTCTTCCTCTTTATTTTCTTCTTTTTCATCTTCTTCTCCTTCGTCATTTTCTTCTTCTTTTAGCCCTTTTTCCACAAGTTCCTCTTCTTCTTGTACTTCTTCTTATTCCTCTTCTTTTTCTTCTTCTTCTTCTTCCTCTTTTTGTTTTCCTACTTCTTCTTCTTCTTCCACTTCTTTGTCTTCCTCTTCTTCTTGTTGTTCTTCATCTTCTTTTTATTCTTCCTTATCTTTTTCTTCCTCTTCTTGTTCTTCTTCTTCTCGTTCTTTTTTTCTTGTTCATCTTATTCCTCTTCTTTTTCTTCTTCTTCTTCTTCTTCTTCTTCATCTTCTTCTTCTTCTTTTATTTTGTCTTCCACTACTTCTTCTTCTTCTTCATCATTATCTTCTCCTTCCCCTTCCTCGTCTCCTTCTCCTTCTCTTTGTCTTTCTCTTTCTCCTTCTCATTCTCCTTGCCCTACCCCTACTCCTTATTCTCCTTCTCTATCTCCATCTACTTCTCCTTATTTTTCTCCTTGAACTTCTCCTTCTCTGCCTCCTCCTCCTCCTCATCCTCCTTCTCCTTCTCCTTCTTCTTTTTATTGCTCTTCTTCTTCCTTTTTTCTTCTTTTTCTTTCCTTTTTCTTATTTTTTCTTCCTTCTTCCTTCATCCTTCTTCCTTCCTCCTTCCTTCTTCCTTCTTCCTTCTTCCTTCTTCCCTCTTCCATCTTCTTTATTTTCTTATTCTTGTTCATCTTCTTCTTTTTTTCTTCTTCTTTTTACTCTTCTTCTTCCTTCGCTTTTTTTCTTCTTTCTTCCTTCTTCTTTCTTCTTTAACCTTCCTTCCTTCCACCTTCTCCTTAATCCCAAATCCTTAATCCCTAATCATTGATCCATCCCTAATCTTTATTCCTTAATCTTTAATTATTAGCCTCTTCTTCTTCTTCTTCTTCCTTCTTTCTTCTTTGTTCTTTGTTCTTTCTTCTTTCTTCTTTCTTCTTTCTTCTTTCTTCTTCCTTCTTCCTTCTTCCTCCTTCCTTACTCTTTCTTTCTTCCATCTTTCTTCTTCCTTCCTACATCGTTATTCCTTCATCCTTCTTCCTTCCTTATTCCTTCTTTATTCCTCCTCTACTTCTTCCTCTTCTTCTTCCTCCTCTTTTTTTCTACCTCTTCTTCTTCTTCTTTCTTCTTTCTTCCATCTTCCTTCTACCCTCTTCCTTCTCTTTAATCCCTAATCCCTAATCCCTAATCCCTAATCCTTAATCCCAAATCACTAATTTATCCTTAATCTCTAATCCTTAATCTTTAATCCCTAACATCTAATTCCTAATCTTTAATCTCTAAACTCTAATCCCTAATCCTTAATACCCAATCTATGATTCATGATCACTCATCTATAATCTCTAATACCAAATTTCTAATCATTAATCACAAATCCCTAATACTTAATCTCAAATTAGAATCCTAAACTATTAATCTCTAATCCCTAATGTCTAATATCTAACTTTAACTTCTATATTCTTAATCACTAATCTCTAACCTTTAATCCCAAATCTCTATTCCCTTATCCCTTATTTCTAATCCTTCATTCCTTAATCTCTAATCCCTCTTCTTCTTCCTTTTCTTCTTCTTCTTCTTCCTTTTCTTCATTTTCTTCTCCCTCTTCTTCATCTTCTTCCTCTTCTTCTTCTTCTTTCTCATTTTCTTCTTCTTTTACCTCTTCTTCAACATCTTCCTCTTCTTCTTCTTCTTCTACTACTACTACAACTTCTTCTGCATCCACTTCTTCTTCTTCTTCTTCTTCTTCCTTTTCTTCTTCATCATCTTCTTCATCTTATTCTTCTTCTTCATCATCTTCCTCTTCTTCTTCTTCTTCTTCTTCCTCATCTTCTTCTACTTCTTCTTCTTATCTTTCCTTTCTTGTTCTTCTTATTCTGCTTGCATTCGCTCTTCTTCTTCTTCTATTTCGTATTCTTCTTCTTCTTCTTTTTCTTCTTCTTCTTCTTCTTCTTCTTCTCCTTCTCCTTCTTCTTCTCCTTCTCATTCTCTTTGTCTTTCTCCTTCTCCTACTCCTCCTTCTCCTTCTCCTTCTCCTTCTTCTTCTCCTTCTCCTTCTCCTTCTCCATCTCCTTCTCCTTCTCCTTTGCCTTCTCTTTCTCCTTGTCTTTGTCCTCCTTCTCCTCGTCTTACTTCTCCTTTTCGGCCTCCTTTTTCTTCTTCTTGTTTTTCTTCTTCTTCTTCTTACTTCTTTCTTCTTTTTTCTTTATTCTTTCTTCTTGCTTCTTTCTTCTTCCTTCTTCCTTCATCTTTCTTCCTTCCTCCTTAATTCTTCTTTCTTCCTTCTTCTTTATTTTTCCTTTTATTCTTCCTCTTCTTCTTCTTTTTCTTCTTATGCTTTTTCCTCTACTTCTTCTTCCTCCTCTTCTTCTTCATTGTTCCTTCTTTTTTCTTCTTTCTTCTTTTCTCCATCTTCCTTCCTCCTTCTCCTTAAAACATAATCCCTAATCCCTATACACATATCCATCCCTAATCCATAATCCTTTACCTTTAATTCTTAATCTCTATTCCTTAATCTCTAATACCTAAACACTAATCCTCAATACCCAATCACTAACATCCCTTGCTAACTCAAAAATCCCTAATCCCTTATTCTTAATCCTTCCCATCCAAATCTTCAATCCATTTTCTTATATACGTAATATTTAATCCTTCATTCCTTAATCGCTAATCCCAAATACTTAGGCCTTGAACCCTAATCCTTAATCCATCTCTTCTTTTTCTTCTTTATCTACTTCTTGTTCCTCCTCTTTTTTTTCTTCTTCTTCCTCTTATTCTTCATCTTCTCCTCATCTTCATCTTCTTCTTCTTCCTCTTCTTCCTCATCTTCCTCTTTTTCTCCTTCTTTTTCTAATTTTTTTTCTTCTTTTGTTCTTGTCCTAATTCTTCTTCTTCTTCCTCTTCTTCATCTTCCTATTCTTGTTCTTCTACTTCTACTATGTCTTTATCTTCTTCTTCTTCTTCTTCCTCTTCTCGTACTTCTTTTTCTTCTTGTTCTTGATGTTCTTGTTCTTCTTCATCTTCTTCTTCTATCTCTTCTTCCTTAATTTGTTTTTCTTCTTTCCTTCTTCTTCTTCTCCTCCTCTTCTTCCAATTTCTTCTTCTTTTTCTTCTATTTCTTCTTCTTCTTCTTTTACTTCTTCTTCTTCTTCTTCTTCTTCTTCTATTTGTTCATCTTCTTATTCTTCTTAATCTTCTTCTTCAACTTCTTCTTCTCTTTCTTCTGCACTTCTTCTTCTACTTCTTCATCTTCTTCTTCTTCTTCTTCATCTTCTTCTTTTTGCTCTTCATCTTCCTCTTCTTCTTCTACTACTTCTTAACCTTCTTCTTCTTACACTTTTTATTCTCCTTCTTTTACTTCTTTTTCTTCTTCTTCCTCCTCTTCTTCTTCTTCTTCATTTTGTTCTTCTTTTTCTTCTTCTTCTTCTTCTTCTTCTTCTCTTTCTTCTTCTAGTTCTTTTTCATTCCTACTTCTTCTTCTTCTTTTTCTTATTCATATTCTTCTTCCTCTCCTTCTTCTTCTTCTTCTACTACTACTTCTTCTCCTTGTTCTTCTTCTACTCTTATTCCTATTCTTCTTCTTCTTCTCCTTCTACTTCTATTTCTTCATCTTCTTCTTTGTAACCTTAATCATTATTCTCTAATCCCCACTCCTTAATCTCTCCTTACCTAATCTCTAATTTGTAATCCCTAATAAATCCCTCCTTAATTCCTAATCATAAATCCTTAATCCCTAATCATTAATCCTTAATCCTTAATCTATCCATAATCCCTAATGCTTAATCCTTAATCCTTATAATCTAATCCATAATTCCTAATACCTGATCCCTAATCTGTGATCTATAACCCCTAATCCCTAATCTCTAATCACTTATCTCTTTAATCCTTAATCCCTAATCTTTAATCCTTAATCTCTAATTGCTAATCCATTATCTAAACCCCCAAATCCTAATCCAATTCCTAATCTCTAATCTTTAATCCCTAACCTTGAATACATAATCCTTAATCTTGAATCCCTAATCACTAATCTCTAATCCTTAATCCCTAATCTTTATTCCTTAATTCGTAATCCTAAAACCAAAATCCCTAATCCCTTATCCCCAATCCTTAGTAATTAATCCCTTAATCCTTAATGCCTAATTCTTAATCCTTAACCATTAATCCCATCATCCTTAATCCTTAACCATAATCCCTTATCCATAATCCTTAATCCAAAATCCCTATTACTTATTCATTAATCCTTACTCCCTAATTCCCAATCCTTAATCCCTAAATCCTAATAATTAATTGATAATCCCTAATCTATTATCCCTAATCCTTAATCCCTTGCATCTAATCCCATATCCCAACCACCTTAATCCCTAATCCATAACCCAAAATCCTTAATCCTTGATCCATCTTTTCTTCCTTTTATTTCTCATCTTTTTCTTTCCTTTCTTCTTCTTGTTATTCTTCTTCTTCTTTTTCTTCCTCTTCTTCTTCATCTTCTTCCTCATCTTCTTCTTTTTCTTCTACCTCATACTACTCTTCTTCTTCTTCTTCTTCTCCTTCCTCTTCTTCTTCTTCTTCTTCTTCTACTTCTTCTTCTTCTTCTTCTTTCTCTTCTTCTTCTTCTTCTTCTTCTTTTTCTTCTTCTTCTTCTTCATTGTCTTCTATTTTTACCACTTCTTCCTCCTCTTCTTCTTCTTCTTTATCCTCCTCCTCTTCTTCTTCTTCCTCTACTTCTTCTTCATCTTCTTCTTTCTCTTCTTCTTCTTCTTCTTCTTCCTCTTCTTCTTCTTGTTCATTGTCTTCTATTTTTACCACTTCTTCCTCCTCTTCTTCTTCTTCTTCCCCTTCTTCTTTTTCACAATTTTCTTCTTTTCTTATAATTCTTCTTCCTCTTCTTCTACCTCTTCTATTTCTTCTTTTTCTTCTTCTCTTCTTCTTCTTCTTCTTCTTCTTCTTCTTCTCCTTCTTCTCCTTCTCCCTCTCTTTCAACTTCCTCTTGTCCTTTTTCTTCTCCTTCACCTTATCTTTCACCATTTTCTTCTCCTTCTTCTTCTCCTTCTCATTTTTCATCTCCTTCTCCTTCTTCTCCTCCTTCTCCTTGTCCACATGCTTCCTCTACTTCTTCTATTTCGTCTTCTTCTTCTTCTTTCCCCTATCTTCATTCTTCTTTCTCCTTTCTTCTTTCTTCTTTCTTCTTCTTTCAATCGTCTTCCTTCTTCCTTGCTCGTTTCTTTTGTCTTTCTTATTCTTTCTTCCTTCTTCTTTCTTCTTTCTTTTCTCTTATTTCTTCTTTCTTCTTTATTCTTCCTCTTCTTCTTCCTCTAGTTCTTCTTCTTCTTCTCCTTTTTCCTATGTTTCCTCCTCATCTTCTTCTACTTCATTCTTCATAATCTTTAATCCCTAATCCCTATTCTATAATCCATACTCCCTAATCTCTAATCTCTAATGCCTAATCCATAATCTCAAATCTCTAATCCTTAATCATTAATATCAAAAGCTTGGTTCTAAATCCCTAATCACTAATCTCTAATCCCTAATTCCTATTCCCTAATTTATATTCCCTAATCTTAAGTCCTTAATCTTTAATAATTAATACCTTAAGCATTAATCCCTAATATGCAATCCTTAATCATTAATCTTTTCATCCCTAATCTTTAATACTTATTCCCTAATTCCTATTACTTATTCTCTAATCCTTACTCCTTAATCTATAATCCTTAATCTCTAAACCATAATCCCTAATTGCTAATTTATAATCTCTAATCCTTATTACCCAACACTCAATCGCTTCCCGCTAAATCCCAAACCTCTAATCTCTAATACTTAATCTCTAATCCCCAATCCATCCATTCCTAATACGTAATCTATATTACATAATCCCTAAACCCTTCCTCCTTAATCCATAATCTCTAAACCCTGACCCAAAATCCTTAACCCATCTCTTCTTCCACTTCTTCTTTTTCATCCTCTTCTTGTTCCTCTTCTTCCCCCTCTTCTTCTTCATCTTCTTTTTCTTCCCCTTCTTCTTCTTCCTCATTTTCTTCTTCCTCTTCTTCCTATTCTTCTTCATCTTTCACTTCTTCTACTTCTTCTTCCTCCTCTTCTTTTTCTTCTTCTTCTTTTCTTCAACTTCTTTTTCTTCTTAGTCTTTTTCTTCTCCTTCTTTGCATCCCTCTTCTTCTTCTTCATCTTCTTCTTCCTCTTCTTCTCCTTTTTCTTCTTCGTCTTCTTCTTCTTCTCCTCCTCCTTCTTTTCTTTTTCTTCTTATTCCTCTTCCTCTTCTTCTTCTTCTTCTTCTCTTTAGGTTTTTCTTCTTCTTTTCATTCTCCTTCTCTTTGTCTTTCTCCTTCTTATTCTCCTTCTCCTACTCCTTCTCCTTGCCCTTCTCCTTGTCCTTCTCCATCTCCTTCTCCTTCTCCTCCTTCTTCTTGTCCTCCTTCTCCTTCTCTTTCTCCTTCTTCTTCTTCTTCTTCTTCTTCTTCTTCTTCTTCTTCTTCTTCTTCTTCATTCTTTATTCTTTCTTCCTTCTTCTTTCTTCTTTCTCCTTTCTTCTCTATTCTTATTTCTTTCTTCTTCCTTCTTCCTTTCTCCTTCCTTCTTTCATCTTCCTTCTTCCTTCCTCCTTCCTCCTTCCATCATCCTTCTTCCTTCTTCCTTATTCTTTATTCTTCCTCTTCTTCTCTTTCTTCTTCTTCGTTTCTTCTTCTTCTTCTTCTCCTTCCTCTTCTTTTTCCTCCTCTTCTTCTTCATTTTTCCTTCTTTTTTCTTCTTTCTCCATTCTTCTTTCTCCCTTTCCATTAATCCCAATCCCTAATGCCTAATCCGTAATCCCTAATCTGTAATCTATCCATAATCTCCAATCCTTAATCTTTAATCCTTAGCCTCTAATCTGCAATCTCTAATCCTTAAACTTTAATTCCTAATCTCTAATCTATAATCCATAATCCCTAATCTTTAAACCTTAATCCCCAATCCTTAATCCTTAATCATAAATACGTAATACTTTATCCCTTATCCTAAATCTCTAATGGTATTGCTTATCCATTATTTTATAATCCCTAATCTAATCCTAAATAAACATTCTTAATCACTAATCTCTAATACCTAGTTCCTAATCCCTATTTCCTAATCCCTAATCTGAAATCCATAATCCTTAATAATTAATCCCTTAATTCTTAATCCTTAATAACTAGTCCCTAATCATTAATCTGTCATCCCTAATCCCTAATCCTTAATCCCTAATCTTTAAACCTTAATCCTTCTCCTTCTCCTTCTACTTCTTCTTTTTTTTTTTCTTCTTTCTTCTTTCTTCTTTCTTCTTTCTTCTTCCTTCTTTCGTCTTTATTCCTCCTTCCTTCTTTCTTCCTTCTTTGTTCTTCCTTCCTTCTTCCATCTTCTTATTCTTCATCTTCTTCTTCCTCCTCTTCCTCTTCATCATCTTTTTCCTCTTCTTCTTCTTCCTCTTCTTCTTCTTCTTTCTTCTTTCTTCAATCTTTTTTCTTTCTTCTTCCTTTCCATTGCCCCTAATCGCTAATCCTTAATCCCTAATCATTAATCCATCCTAAATCTCTTATCCTTAATTTTAATCCCAAATATCTAATCCCTAATCTCTAATCCCTAAACACTAATCCCTAATACCAAATCCTTAATCTCTCACACCTAATCTATAATCCATAATGAATAATTCGTAATTCTTAACCTTTAATCCCTAGTCCTTAATCCTTAATCTTTAATTACTAGTCCCTAATCCTTAATCCAAAATCACAAATCTCTAATGCTAATCTTAATTGCTTAATCTTTAATCTCTAACATCTAATCTCGAATCTTGCATTACTAATCTTTGATCTCTAATCCATAAACCTTAATCCCTAATCCTTATTCCTTAATTTCTAATCCATAATCCCAAATACATAACCTTTAACCCCTAATCCTTAATAATTAGTCCCTTAATTCTGAATCCTTAATTTGTAATCCCTAATCCTTAATCTTTATCATTTATTCTCTAATCCTTAGTCCCTAATCCCTAGCCCCTAAGCTCTAAACAATAATCAAAAATTGCTAACTCCTAAAACCTCAATCCCTAGTCCCTCTCTCTAATCTTTAATCTGTATTCCTAAATACCAAATACCTAGTCCCTAATAACTAAGCACTGATCCTTAATCTCCCTAATCTACCTTTTCTTCCTCTACTTTATCTACTTCTTCTTCTTCCCCTTCTTGTTCTTCTTCATCCTCATTTTTGCCTTCTTTGTCTTACTCTTCTCCCTCATCTTCCTTTTCTTCTTCTTCTTCCACTTTTTCTTCTTCTTCTTTTTCTTCATATTCTTCTTCCTCTTCTTCTTCCTCTTCGTCTTCTTCTTCTTCTTCTTCTACTACTACTACTACTCTTACTATGTCTTCTTCCTCTTTCACTTCTTCTTTTCACTTTTCTTCTTTTTTTTCTTCTTCTTCTTCTTCTTCTTACTCCTCTTCTTCATCCTCTACTTTTTTTTCTTCTTCCTCTTCTTCTTTTTCTTCTTTATCTCCTCCTCCATCTCCTTCTTCTTCTTCTTCCTCTTCTAATTCTTCTTCTTCTTTTTCTTCTTCTCCTTCTTCTTCTTCTTCTTCTTTTATTTCTTCTTCTTCTACTACTTTTAGTTTTAGTTCTTCTTCTTCTTCTACTTGTTCTTCTTCTTTTGCTTCATCCTCTTCTGATTCCACCTCCACTTCTTCTCCTTCTTCATCATCATCTTCTTCTATTTCTTCTTCTTTATCTTCTTCTTCTTCTTCTTCTTCTTCATCATTCTTCATCATCATCATCAACTTTTTCTTCTTCTTCTTACTTATTTTCTTCTTCTTTTTCTTCTTCTTCTTCTTCCTTTACTTCCTTGTGTTCCTCTACATCCTTGTCTTCTTCTTCTTCTTCTTCTTCTTCTTCTTCTTCTTCTTCTTCTTCTTCCTCTTCTTTATTTTCTTCTGCTTCTTCTTCTTCTTCTTCTCCTCCTTTTATGTCTTCCACTTCTTCTTCTTCTTCTTCTTCAACCCTTTCTTCTTCTTCCTCTTCTTCTTCTTCTCCTTCCCCTTCTTGTCCTATCCTGGTTCTTCTTATTCCTCTTCGTCTTCGTCTTCTTCTTCTTCTTTTATTTCTTCTCTTTCTTCTTCTACATGTTGTAATTTTTCTTCTACTTTTTCTTTTTCTTCTTCTTCTTCTTCTTCTTCTACTCCTTCTCCTTCTTCTTCTTCTTCTTCTTCCTCCTCCTCCTGCACCACTTCTTCCTCTACTTATTTTTCTTCTTCCTATTCTTCTCCTTGTTCTTCATCTCCTCCTCCTTCTCCTTCTTGTTCTTCTTCCTCTTCTAATTGTTCTTCTTCTTCTTCTTTTTCTTCTCCTTCTTCTTCTTCTTCTTCTTCTACTACTTTTAGTTTTAGTTCTTCTTCTTCTTCTACTACTTGTTCTTCTTCTTCTGCTTCATCCTCTTCTGATTCCACCTCTATGTCTTCACCTTCTTCATCGTCTTCTTCTTATATTTCTTTTTTCTTTATCTTTTCTTCTTCTTCTTCTTCTTTATTCTTCATCTTCTTCTTCTTCTTCTTCCTTATTTTCTTCTTCTTCTACTGCTTCTTCTTCCACCACTTCCTTATCTTCCTCTTCTTCTTTTTCTACTGCTTCTTCTACTTCTTCTCCTCCTTTTATGTCTCCCACTTCTTCTTCTTCTTCTTCTTCCCCTTCTTCTTCTTCCCCTTCTTCTTCTTTTCCTTCTCCTTCTTGTCCTTCTCTGGTTCTTCTTATTCCTCTTTTTCTTCTTGCTCTTCTTCTTCTTTTTCTTCTTCTTCATATTTTATTTCTTCTTCTCTTTCTTCTTCTTCATCTTCTACTTTTTCTTCTACTTTTTCTTCTTCTTTTTCTTCTTCTTTATCTTCTTCTTCTTCTTTTTCTTCTTCTCCTTCTCCTTCTTCTTCTCCTCCTTCACTTTGTCTTTGTCCTTCTTCTTCTTCTTCTTTTTCTTCTTCTTCTTCTTCTTCTTCTTCTTATTCTTCTTCTTCTTCTTCTATCTCTTCCTCTTCTTCTTTTTCTGCTGCTTCTTCTACTTCTTCTTCTCCTCCTTTTATGTCTTCCGCTTATTCTTCTTCTTCTTCTTCCTCTTCCCCTTCTTCTTCTTCTTCTTCTTCTTCTTCTCCTTTTCCTTCTTGTCCTTTTCTAGTTCTTCTTATTCCTCTTCTTCTTCCTGTTCTTCTTCTTCTTCTTTTATTTCTTCTTCTTCATCTTCTACTTTTTTTTCTACTTTTTCTTCTTCTTCTTCTTCTTCTTCTCCTTCTCCTTCTTCTTTGCCTCCTTCACTTTGTCTTTTTCCTTCTCCTTCTCCTTGTGTTACTACTTCTCAATCTCCTTTTCATTCTCTGTCTCCTTCTTCTTCTCCTTCTCCATCTCTTAATCCTTGTCCTCATCCTCCTTCTCTTTCTCTTTCACTTTCTTCTTCTTCTTCTTCTTCCTTCCTTCCTTCTTCTTTCTTCTTTCTTCTTTCTTCTTCCTATTTCCTTCTTCGTTGTTCCTTCTTGCATCTTCCTTCTTCCTTCTTCCTTCTTTTTTATTTTCCCACTTCTTCTTCCACTTCTTTTTCCTCCTCTTCTTCTTCTTCTCCTTCTCTGATTCTTCTTGTTCCTATTCTTCTTCTTCTTCTTTTTCTTCTTCTTCTTCTTCGTCTTCTATTTCTTCTTCTTCTTCTTCTTCTTCCAAATCTTGTATTTTTTTCATATTCTTCTTCGTCTTCTTCTTCTTCTCCTTCTCCTTCCTCTTCTCCTTCTCTTTCCCATTGTCTTTGTCCTTCTCCTTCTCCTTCTCCTTCTCTTACTCCTTCACAATCTCCTTCTTCTTCTCCATCTTCTTCTACTACTCCTTCTCCTTCTACTTCCCCTACTCGTCATCCTCCTTCTCTTTCTCCATCTCCTTCCTTTTCTTCTTTTTCTTTCTTCTTTCTTCTTCCTTCTTTCTTCTTTCTTCTTTCTTCTTCCTCTTTCCTTCCTCCTTCCATCTTACTTCTTTTTATCCTCCCTCATCTTTTAACTCTTCTTCTTCTTTTTACTTCTTTAATCTTCTTAATTCCTAATCACTAATTCTTAATCCCTAACCTCTAATCCTTAATCTCTAATCCTTAAAGTCTAATCCCAAACACCTAAACTCTAATCTCTAATCCTTAATCTACAATCCATAATCCTAATCCCTAATCGCTAATCTCTAATCTTTATTCCTAAATCCATAATTATTAATAATTAATTCCTTAATTATTAATCCTTAATCGCTAATCCATAATCATTAATTTCTTCATCCATAATCCCTATTCCTTAATCCTTAATCCCTAATTCATAATTTCAAATCCTTCTTACTTATTCCCAAAACCCTCTGCCCTAATCCTTAATACCTAATCCCTAAACCTTAATCCCTAATTTTTAACACCAAAATCCCTAATCCCTCCCTCCATAATCTTTAATCCATATTTCCTAATACCACATCCGAAATCGTTCATTCCTTAATCCTTAGTCCTTAGTCCTAACCTCTAATCCCTAATCTGTCTCCTCTTAATCTTCTTCTATTACTTCTTCTTCTCCTCCTTCCACTTCTTCTTCCTCATCTTTGCCTTCTTTGTCTCCCTCTTCTTCCTCAACTTCCTCTTCTTCTTCCTCTTCTTCTTCTTCTTCCATTTTTTCTTCCTTTTCTTTTTCTTCTTCTTCTTCTTCCCCTTCTTCTTCTTCTTCTCCTTCCACTTCTTATTCTTCATCTTCTACATCTTCTTCTTCCTCATCTTCTTCTTCTTCTTCTTCTTTTATTTTTTCTTGTTCTTCTTTTTCTTCTTCTTCTTCTACTTCTTCCTCTTTCTCTTCTACTTCCTCTTCTTGTTTCTGTACTTGTTCTTCTTCTATTTCTCCTTCTTCTTCTTGTTCTCCAACTTCATCTTCTTCTTCCTCCTCTTCTATTTCTTCTTCTTCTTCTTCTTCTTCTTCTCCTCCTTCATCTTCCTCTTCTTTTTCTTCTTCTTCTACTTTGTTTTTTTTCTTCTTCTTCTTCATCATCATCTTTTTCTTCCTCGCTTCTTCTTGTTCTTCTTCTTTTTCTTCTTCATCATCCTTTTCTTCTTCTTCTTCGTCTTCTTTGTCCTCTTTATGCTCCTCCTCTCCTTCTTCTTCTTTTTCTTATTCTTCTTCTTCTTCTTCTTCAACTTCTTCACCTTGTCCTTCTTCTTCTTCTTCTTCTTCTTCTTCTCCTCTTCTTCTTCATCATCTTCTTCTTCTTCTTCTTGGTCTTCTTCTTCTTGTTATTCTTTTTCTACTTATTCATCTTCTTCTTCCTCTTCTTCTTCAACTTCCTTTTCTTCTTCTTCCCTTTGTTCTTCTTCTTCTTCTTCTTCTTTGTAATCCTTAATCCCCATTCTCTAATCTTTACTCCTTAATCCCTCCCTCCCAATGCCTTATCCTTAAATTTGTAATCCCTAATCACTAATCCATAATCCCTATTCCCTAATCCCTAATCCTCAATCCCTAATCCCCAATCCATTCTTAATCCGTAATCCCTAATCCATAATCCCTAAACTCTAATCCCTAAAGCATAATCCCCATCCCCAATACATAATTTCTAATCCTTAATCCCTAATCTATTTCACAATCTCAAATCTGTAACCTTTAATCCTTAATCGTTAATCCTTAATCCTTAAACCATAATCCCTAACACCTGATCTCTAATACTTAATCCCTAATCCCTAATTTATAATCCATAATCCTTAATCTCTAATCTCCAATTCTTTATCCATAACCTTTAACCCTTAGTCCCTAATCCTTAATCTCTAATCCTTAATCCATAATCCTTAATGCTAATCCTAATCACATAATCTCTGATCCTTAATCCCTAATCTCTAATCCATAATCATGAATCCTAAATCTTAAGTCCCCAATCACTAATCTCTAATCCTTAATCCCTTATCTCTATTCTCAAATTCGTTATCCCAAATCTTAAATCCCTAATCCCCAACCCTTAGATTTTAATCCCTTAATCCTTAATCTCTAATCGCTAATCCTTAAACATTAGTCCCTTCATCCCAAATCAATAACCCTAATTTATTAACTATAATCTTTAATCCTAATTATCTATTACTTATTCTTTAATCCCTAATCCCTAATCCCTAATCCTTAATCCCTAAACCCAAATCTTGAATCTATAATCCATAATCCCTAATCTTTAATCACTAACACCAAATCTTATATCCCTTACTCCTTAATCCCAAATCTTTAATCCCTAACCTATAATCTTTAATCTTTAATCCATCTCTTCTTCTTCTTCTTTCTCTTTTTCTTCCTCTTCTTCTTCTTCTTCTTTTTCTTCTTCATCCTCATCTTCTTCTTATTTTTTATCTCATCTTCCACATCTTACTCTTCTTCTTCTTCTTCTTATTCCTTTTCTTCTACTTCTTCTTATACTACTTCTTCTTCCTCTTCTTATTTTCTTCTTCTTCCTCCTCATCAACTTCTTCCACTTCTTCTTCTTCCTCTTCTTCTTCCTCTTCTTCTTCTTTTACTTCTTCTTCCTCTTCTTCTTTTTCTCCATTTTCATCTTTTCTTGTAATTCTTTTTCATCTTCTTCATCCTCTTTTGCTTCTTCCTCTTCTTCTTCATCTTCTTCTTCTTCTTCTTCTTCTTCTTCTTCTTATATTCCTTCTTCTTCTTCTTCTTATTCTTCTCCTTGTCCTTCTCTTTCTTCTTTTTCTCCTTCTACCTATCTTTCACCTTCTCCTTCTCCTTCTCTTTCTCCTTCTCCATCTCCATCGCCATCTCGTTCTACTTCTCCTTCTCCTTCTCATTTTCCATTTCCTTCTCCTTCTCCTCCTCCTTCTCCTTGTCCTCCTACTTCTCCTTCTCCTTCTTCTTCTTCTTCTTCTTCATCTACTACTACTTTCTTATTTCTTATTTCTTCTTTCTTCTTTCTTCTTTCTTCTTTTCTCTTTCTTTTTTCTTCTTCCTTCCTCTATCCTTCTTCTTCTTCCTTATTCTTTCTTCCTTCTTTCTTCTTTCTTCATTGTTCTTTTTTCTTTATTCTTCCTCTTCCTCTTCCTTTTCTTCTTCTTTTTCTTCTTCATATTCCTCATCTTCTTCTTCTTTTCTAAATCCCTAATCCTTAATATCTAATCCTTAATCCTTAATCTATAATCCATAATCCTTAATCCATAATATATCATCCTTAATCTCTAATCCCTAATCCTTAATCACTAATTCTTAATCCATAATCCCTAATCTCTAAGTCCTAATCCTTATCTTAATCCTTTAATCTCTAATCTCTAATCCTTAATCCCAAATCTCTAATACTTAATCCTTAATCCCAAATTACTAATTACAAACCTCAAATCCATAATCCCTATTCCTTAATTCATAATCCTTTATCCCTAATCCTAAACCTTTAAAAATTAATCCCTTACTCCTTATCCATAATTCCTAATTCTTAATCCATAATCCCTAACTACTATTACTTATTTCATAATCCCTAATCCCTTATCCATAATCCTTAATCTCTAAACCTTCATCCATAATTATTAATCCATAACCAATAATCTCAAATCCTTAATCCCTAAACCCTGATCCCTAACACCTAATACCTAATCCCTTCTTCAACAATCCCTAATACCTAATATCTTATCCGAAATCCTTCACTCCCTAATCCATAACCTGTATTCCCTAATCCCTCCCTCTTTAATCCCTTTTCCCTAATCCTAACCCCTAATCTCTAATACTTAATCCATCTCTTCTTCTATTCTTCTTCTTCTTCTACTTCATCTTCTTCGTCTTCTTCTTCTTATTCTTTTTCTTCTTCTTCTTTTTCCTCTTCTTCTTCTTCATCGTCTTCATTTTCTCCTTCTTCTAAGTCATCTTCCTCACCTTCCTCTTGTTTTTCTTCTTCTTCTTCTTCTTTTTCTTCCACTTCTTTTTCTTCCATTTCTTTTTCTTCTTCTTCTGCTTCTTCTTTATCTTCCACTTCTTTTACTACTTTTTCTTCCTCATTCTCCTCCTCCTCCTCTCATTCTCTTCCTCCTCTTCTTCTACTTCTTCTTTTCATATATTTCTTGTTCCTCTTCTTCTACTACTTCATCTTGTTCTTCTATTTCTTCTTCTTCTCCTCTTTATTCATCTTCTTCTTCATCTTCTTCTTCTTCTTCTTCTCCTTCTTCTCCTATTACTTTTCTTTGTCTTTCTCCTCCTTTTTTTTCTTTTTCTACACTTTCTCCATCTCCTTCTCCTCCTCCTTCACCATCTCCCTCTCCTCCTTCTCTTTCTCCTCCTCCTTCTCCTTATCCTCCTTATCCTTCTCCTTCTCCTTCTCCTTCTCCTTCTCCTTCTTCTTCTTCTTCTTCCTTCTTTCTTCTTTCTTCTTTCTTCTTTTTCAACTTTTCCTCTTCTTCTTCCTTCTCTTTTTCTTCTTTCTTCTTTCTTCTTTCTTCTGTCACTCTTTCCTCTTCTTCTTCCTTTTCTTCCTCTTCTTACTCTTCTTCTTCTTCTTCTTCTTCTTCTTGTTCATCTTTTCTTCTACTTCTTCTTCTT
>JAIUJO010000146.1:987500-1022500 GCA_023846275.1 Vanilla planifolia
ATCCTTAATCTCTTAATCTCTTCTTTGCTAATCCCTATTCTCAAATCTGTAATCCGTAATCCCCCCTCCATAATTCTAGATCCCTCAGCATTAATCCCCACTCTGTAAGCCAAAATCCCTAATCCCTAATACCTAATCTATCCTTAATCCTTATTCTTTAATCATTAATCCCTAAACCCTAGTCTGCAATTATTAAACCATAATCCTTAATCCATAATCCCTAACTCTTAATTCTTAATCTTTAACAATTAATCCCTAATCCTTAATCTCTAATGCATAATCCTTAATTATAAATACTTATTCTCATAATTTCTAATCTATAATTCTTAATCTTAAATCCCTTATCCTTAATCTGTAATTCCTAATCTCTAATCTTTAATCCTAAATCCTTTATCTTTAATCCCTATTATTTAATCCCTAATCCTTAATACTTGTCCCTTAATCTCTAATCCATAATCCCTATTCCATAATCCCTTCATTTCTAATCCCTAATTCTTAATCCTTAATTTTTAATCCATAAACCCCCATTCCTTAAGCCTTAATCCATAATCTCTTATCCCGATTTCATAAACCCTAACTCTAATCTCTATTCCAAAATCGCAAATTCCTAACTCCTAAATCATAATCACGAATCTCTAATCCTAAATCTCAAATCCCTAAACTCTCCATAATCCTTAATCATAAATGCATAATACCTAATCTTTGCTTCTTCTTCTTCTTCTTCTTCTTCTTCTCCTTCTACTTCCTCATCTTGCATCTTCTTCCTTCTTATTTCAACTTTCTTCTTTCTTATTTTTTCTTCCTTCTTCAATCTTCTATTCTCATTCCTTCTTTCTACTTCCTTATTCTTTATTCCTTCTACCTTCTTTCTTCTTTTTCTTCCTTCTTCCTTTCTCTTTCTTCCTTCTTTCTTTTTTCCTATTTCTTCTTTCTTCTTTCCCCTTTCTTCTTTCATCTTGTTTCTTCTTCTTTGTTCTTCTTTTTTTCTTCTTCTTTCTTTGTTGTTCTTCTTCTTCTCCTCCTCCTCCTCCTCATCCTTTTACTTAATCCTTAATCACTGATCCCCCTCATCACTAATCCCTAATTCTTAATCTATAATCCTTAATCCCTCCTTCCTTAATTTTAGATGCCAAAGCCCTAATCTTTAATCTTTACTCTATAAGCCCAAATCCCTAATCCTTCATATTCTTGTTGTTCTTCTTCCTCTTCTTCAGGTTCTTTTTCATCATCTACTTCTTCTTCATCTTCTTCTTCTTCTCCTCCTTCTTTTTCTTCTTTTTCTTCTTCTTCTTCTTCTTCTTTTACTTCTTCATTTTCTTCTTCTTGTACTACTTTTTTTCTTTTATTTCTACTTCTTCTTCTTCTACTTCTACTTCTTCTTTTTCTCCTTCTTTTTCTTCTTCTTCCTCTTATTCTCTTATTCTTGTACTTCTTCTTTTCTTCCCCTTCTTTTTTTTTCTTCTTCTTCTTCTTCTTCTTCCTCTTCTTCTTTCAGTTCTTCTATTATTTCTCCTTCTTCTTCTTCTTCTTCTTTTTCTTCTTCTTCTCTGCCTCCTCCTTCTCCTTCTTTTTCTTCCCCTCTCCTTCTTCTTCTTCTTCTTCTTCTTCTTCTTATTTAACTTCTTGATCTTCTTCTTGTTCATTTTCTACTTGTTCTTCTTCTTCCTCTTCTTCTTCTTCTCCTCCTTGTTCTACTTTGTAATACTTATTCTTTATTCCTTAATCCCTACACCTTAATCCCTCCCCACCTAATCTCTAATCACTAATCTTTAATGTATAATCTTTGGTCCATCCTTTCCTAATCTCTAATCTGTAATTCCTAATCCCTAATCCTTAATACTTAATCCCTAACCTCTGATCCCTAAACCATTATCTCTAATACCTGATCCCTAATCTCTAATTCTTAATCTATAATCGATAATCCATAATCCTTAATCTCTAATCATTAATACTTAGCTCCTAATCCCTAATCTATAATCCCTAATTATAATCCTAATTGCTTAACCTATAATCCCTAAAACCTTAATAAATAATCTTAAATCTCAAATCCCTAATCACTGATCTTTAATCCTCATTCCTTAATCTATATTCTTTAATTCGTAATCCCTAATCCTAAATATTAAATCCTTTATCCTTAAAAATCTATCCCTTAATCCGTAATCCTTAATCAATAATCCTTAATCATTAACCCCTTCAGTATTAATCGTTAATTTTTATTACTTATTCCTTAATTCTTACTTCCTAATTCTAAGACCTTAATCCCTAAACCCTTATTCCTAATTGATAATCCTTAATCCCTAATCTCTAATCCCTAACCCTTAATCCTTAAAACCTAATCCCATATCCCTCCCATCATAATCTCTAAACCCTAATCTTTAACACCTTATCTGTAATCCCTAATCCTTTTCTTCTTCTTCTTCTTCTACTTCTTTTTCTTCTACTTAATCTTCTTCTTCTTCATCTACCTCATATTCCTTTTCTCCTTCCTCCTCATCTTCCTCATATTCCTCTTCTTCTTCTTATTCTTTTTATTCTTCTTCCTCTTCTTCTTCTTCTTCTTGTTTATCTTCCTCTTCTTCCTTCTAATCTTTTTCTTCTTCTTCATTTTCTTCTTCATCTTTCACTTCTTCTTCATGTTCTTCTTCTTTAATTTCTTCTATTTTTTCTTCTTCCCGCTCTTCTTCTTTCCCTTCTTCCTTTTCTCTATTTTCTTCTTTTCTTGTTCTTTTTCTTCCTCTTCTTCTTCCTCCTCCTCTTCTTCTCTTTTTTTTAATCTTCTTCTTCTTCATCTTCGATTTCTTCTTCTTCTTCTTCTTTTTCTTCTTCTTCTTCTTCTTCTTCTTCTTCTTCTTCTTTCTTTCTCCTTCTTCTCCTCCTCCTCTTTATCATTCACCTTCTCCTTCTCCTATTCCATCTCCTTCTCCTTCTTCATCTCCTTCTCCTTCTCCTTCTTGCTCATCACCTCCTTCTCCTTCACCTCCTCCTTCTCTTTGTCCTCATCCTTCCTCTTCTCTTCCTTTTCTTCTTCTTCTTCTTCTACTTCCTTCTTTATTCTTTGTTCTTTCTTGTTTCTTATTTCTTCTTCCTTATTCCTTCTTCCTTCCTCCTTCCTTCTTCCTTCTTCCTTCTTCCTTCTTTCTAATTTTTTCCTCCTTTCTTCTTTTTTCTTTCTTTTTTGCTTCCTCTTATTATTCTTCTTCTTCTCTTCTTCTTCTTCTTCTGCCTCTTCTTCTTCTTCTTCGTGCTTTTGAATAACTAATCCCTAATCTATAATACATAATCCCTAATCTCTAATCCCTAATCCTTAATTCTCAATCTTTAATCACTAATCAATAATCTCAAATCTTTAATCTCTAACCTCTAATACCTAAGTTTTAATCCCTGATCAGTAATCTCTAATCCCAAACACCTATTCTTTACTTCATAATCCACAATCCTAAATCCTTAATCTTTAAACATTAATCCCTTAATCCTTAATCCCTAATCTATAATCCTTAATCGTTAATCCCTTTATCATAATTCATAATTCTTAATCCTTAATCTCTAATTCCTATTACTTATTCCCTAATCCCTACTCCCTAATCCATAACCCTTAATCCCTTATCCCAAATCCTTAATTGCTAATCCAAAATGCTTAATCCCTAATCCCTATTACCTCTTACCTAATTGCTCCCTCCTTAATCAAATTCCCTAATCCCAAATACCTAATCTCAAATCTTTAATCCTTCCCTCCTTAATCACTAATCCATAACACCTAACCCTAATCCCTAATGCCTCATCCATCTCTTCTTCCTTTCCCTCTTTTTGCTTCCTCTTCTGCTTCCTCCTCCTCTTCTTCTTCTTCTTCTCCTTCTTCCTACTCATTTTCTTCTTCTTCTTCTTTTCCTTCTTCTTCTTCCATATCTGTCTCAACCTCTTCTTCTTCTTCTTTATCTTCTTCTTCTTTTTCCTCCTCTTCTCCTTCTTCTTCTTTTTCAACTTCCTTTTTGGTTCTTCTTCTTCTTCTTCATCCTCTTCATCTTCCTCTTCTTCTTCTTCTTCTTTTTCTTCCTCTTCTTCTTCCTCCTCTTACTCTTCTTCTACTTCTCCTTCTTCTTCTCTTGTTCTTCTTATTCCTCTTCATCTTCCACTTCTTCATCTTCCACTTCTTCTTCTTCTTCTTCTATTTCTTCTTCTTCTTCTTCTTCTTCTTCAGCTTTTACTTTTTCTTCTTCTTCTCCTTCTCTTTATCTTTCTCCTTTTCCTTCACCTTCTCCTTCTCCTTCTACTACTCCTCTTTCTCCTTCTCCTTCACCATTTCCTTCTCCCACTCATTCTCCTCTTCCTTCTCCTCCTTCTCCTCATCCTCCTTCTATTTCTTTTTCACCTTGTTCTTCTTCTTCTTCTTCTTCTTCCTTCTTTCTTCTTTCTTCTTTCTTCTTTCTTATTTTTTACTTCTTCCTTCTTCCTTCCTCTTTCTTTCTTTTGTCTTCCTTATTCTTTCCTCCTTTCTTCCTTCTTCCTTCTACTTTATTCCTCCTCTTCTTCTTCCTCCTCTTCTTCTTCCTCTTCTTGTTCTTCTTCTTCTTCTTCATCTTCCTCCTCTTCTTTTTCCTCCTCTTCTTCTTTCTTTTTTTCTTCTTCTTTCTTCTTTCTTCTTTCCTCCATCTTCCTTCTACTCTACCTTCTTCCTTCCTATTAATCCCCAATCCCTAATCCCTAGTTCTTAATCCTTAATTGCTAATCCATCCCTAATCTCTAATATTTATTCTTTAATCCCTAACCTTTATTCCCTAACCTCTAATCCCTAAACTCTAATCCCTTATACCTAATCCTTAATCCCTTATCCCTAAACTATAATCCTTAATCCCTAATCTCTAATCTCTAATCCCTAATCCCTAATCCCTAATCCTTAATCAGAAATCCTTAATCCTTAATCCTTAATCCTTAATCCTTAAGCCTTTATCCTTAGTCCATAATCCTTAATCTCATAGTAATCCCAATCCATTAATCTCTAATATCTAATGCTAAAACCTGCATCCTTAATCACTAATCTGTAATTTGTAAACATAAATCCCTATTCGCTTATCCCTAATCCCTAATCCGAAGTCCCTAATCCTTCATTACTTAATCTCTAATCCTTTTTAAATCCCGAATCCTTAACTCCTAACCTATAATTCCTAATCCATCTCTTCTTCCTAATTTTCTTCTTTCTTCTTCTTCCTCTTTATTTTCTTCTTTTTCATCTTCTTCTCCTTCGTCATTTTCTTCTTCTTTTAGCCCTTTTTCCACAAGTTCCTCTTCTTCTTGTACTTCTTCTTATTCCTCTTCTTTTTCTTCTTCTTCTTCTTCCTCTTTTTGTTTTCCTACTTCTTCTTCTTCTTCCACTTCTTTGTCTTCCTCTTCTTCTTGTTGTTCTTCATCTTCTTTTTATTCTTCCTTATCTTTTTCTTCCTCTTCTTGTTCTTCTTCTTCTCGTTCTTTTTTTCTTGTTCATCTTATTCCTCTTCTTTTTCTTCTTCTTCTTCTTCTTCTTCTTCATCTTCTTCTTCTTCTTTTATTTTGTCTTCCACTACTTCTTCTTCTTCTTCATCATTATCTTCTCCTTCCCCTTCCTCGTCTCCTTCTCCTTCTCTTTGTCTTTCTCTTTCTCCTTCTCATTCTCCTTGCCCTACCCCTACTCCTTATTCTCCTTCTCTATCTCCATCTACTTCTCCTTATTTTTCTCCTTGAACTTCTCCTTCTCTGCCTCCTCCTCCTCCTCATCCTCCTTCTCCTTCTCCTTCTTCTTTTTATTGCTCTTCTTCTTCCTTTTTTCTTCTTTTTCTTTCCTTTTTCTTATTTTTTCTTCCTTCTTCCTTCATCCTTCTTCCTTCCTCCTTCCTTCTTCCTTCTTCCTTCTTCCTTCTTCCCTCTTCCATCTTCTTTATTTTCTTATTCTTGTTCATCTTCTTCTTTTTTTCTTCTTCTTTTTACTCTTCTTCTTCCTTCGCTTTTTTTCTTCTTTCTTCCTTCTTCTTTCTTCTTTAACCTTCCTTCCTTCCACCTTCTCCTTAATCCCAAATCCTTAATCCCTAATCATTGATCCATCCCTAATCTTTATTCCTTAATCTTTAATTATTAGCCTCTTCTTCTTCTTCTTCTTCCTTCTTTCTTCTTTGTTCTTTGTTCTTTCTTCTTTCTTCTTTCTTCTTTCTTCTTTCTTCTTCCTTCTTCCTTCTTCCTCCTTCCTTACTCTTTCTTTCTTCCATCTTTCTTCTTCCTTCCTACATCGTTATTCCTTCATCCTTCTTCCTTCCTTATTCCTTCTTTATTCCTCCTCTACTTCTTCCTCTTCTTCTTCCTCCTCTTTTTTTCTACCTCTTCTTCTTCTTCTTTCTTCTTTCTTCCATCTTCCTTCTACCCTCTTCCTTCTCTTTAATCCCTAATCCCTAATCCCTAATCCCTAATCCTTAATCCCAAATCACTAATTTATCCTTAATCTCTAATCCTTAATCTTTAATCCCTAACATCTAATTCCTAATCTTTAATCTCTAAACTCTAATCCCTAATCCTTAATACCCAATCTATGATTCATGATCACTCATCTATAATCTCTAATACCAAATTTCTAATCATTAATCACAAATCCCTAATACTTAATCTCAAATTAGAATCCTAAACTATTAATCTCTAATCCCTAATGTCTAATATCTAACTTTAACTTCTATATTCTTAATCACTAATCTCTAACCTTTAATCCCAAATCTCTATTCCCTTATCCCTTATTTCTAATCCTTCATTCCTTAATCTCTAATCCCTCTTCTTCTTCCTTTTCTTCTTCTTCTTCTTCCTTTTCTTCATTTTCTTCTCCCTCTTCTTCATCTTCTTCCTCTTCTTCTTCTTCTTTCTCATTTTCTTCTTCTTTTACCTCTTCTTCAACATCTTCCTCTTCTTCTTCTTCTTCTACTACTACTACAACTTCTTCTGCATCCACTTCTTCTTCTTCTTCTTCTTCTTCCTTTTCTTCTTCATCATCTTCTTCATCTTATTCTTCTTCTTCATCATCTTCCTCTTCTTCTTCTTCTTCTTCTTCCTCATCTTCTTCTACTTCTTCTTCTTATCTTTCCTTTCTTGTTCTTCTTATTCTGCTTGCATTCGCTCTTCTTCTTCTTCTATTTCGTATTCTTCTTCTTCTTCTTTTTCTTCTTCTTCTTCTTCTTCTTCTTCTCCTTCTCCTTCTTCTTCTCCTTCTCATTCTCTTTGTCTTTCTCCTTCTCCTACTCCTCCTTCTCCTTCTCCTTCTCCTTCTTCTTCTCCTTCTCCTTCTCCTTCTCCATCTCCTTCTCCTTCTCCTTTGCCTTCTCTTTCTCCTTGTCTTTGTCCTCCTTCTCCTCGTCTTACTTCTCCTTTTCGGCCTCCTTTTTCTTCTTCTTGTTTTTCTTCTTCTTCTTCTTACTTCTTTCTTCTTTTTTCTTTATTCTTTCTTCTTGCTTCTTTCTTCTTCCTTCTTCCTTCATCTTTCTTCCTTCCTCCTTAATTCTTCTTTCTTCCTTCTTCTTTATTTTTCCTTTTATTCTTCCTCTTCTTCTTCTTTTTCTTCTTATGCTTTTTCCTCTACTTCTTCTTCCTCCTCTTCTTCTTCATTGTTCCTTCTTTTTTCTTCTTTCTTCTTTTCTCCATCTTCCTTCCTCCTTCTCCTTAAAACATAATCCCTAATCCCTATACACATATCCATCCCTAATCCATAATCCTTTACCTTTAATTCTTAATCTCTATTCCTTAATCTCTAATACCTAAACACTAAAACATAATCCCTATCCCTATACACATATCCATCCCTAATCCATAATCCTTTACCTTTAATTCTTAATCTCTATTCCTTAATCTCTAATACCTAAACACTAATCCTCAATACCCAATCACTACATCCCTTGCTAACTCAAAAATCCCTAATCCCTAATTCTTAATCCTTCCCATCCAAATCTTCAATCCATTTTCTTATATACGTAATATTTAATCCTTCATTCCTTAATCGCTAATCCCAAATACTTAGGCCTTGAACCCTAATCCTTAATCCATCTCTTCTTTTTCTTCTTT
Organism: Vanilla planifolia; assembly: GCA_023846275.1. NCBI lineage: Eukaryota > Viridiplantae > Streptophyta > Magnoliopsida > Asparagales > Orchidaceae > Vanilla > Vanilla planifolia. Next base: position 995,559 of record JAIUJO010000146.1, read on the forward strand.
ATCTACTTCTTGTTCCTCCTCTTTTTTTCTTCTTCTTCCTCTTATTCTTCATCTTCTCCTCATCTTAATCTTCTTCTTCTTCCTCTTCTTCCTCATCTTCCTCTTTTTCTCCTTCTTTTTCTAATTTTTTTTCTTCTTTTGTTCTTGTCCTAATTCTTCTTCTTCTTCCTCTTCTTCATCTTCCTATTCTTGTTCTTCTACTTCTACTATGTCTTTATCTTCTTCTTCTTCTTCTTCCTCTCGTACTTCTTTTTCTCTTGTTCTTGATGTTCTTGTTCTTCTTCATCTTCTTCTTCTATCTCTTCTTCCTTAATTTGTTTTTCTTCTTTCTTCTTCTTCTCCTCCTCTACTACAATTTTCTTCTTCTTCTTTTCTTCTATTTCTTCTTCTTCTTCTTTTACTTCTTCTTCTTCTTCTTCTTCTATTTGTTCATCTTCTTATTCTTCTTAATCTTCTTCTTCAACTTCTTCTTCTCTTTCTTCTGTACTTCTTCTTCTACTTCATCTTCTTCTTCTTCTTCTTCATCTTCTTCTTTTGCTCTTCATCTTCCTCTTCTTCTTCTACTACTTCTAACCTTCTTCTTCTTACACTTTTTATTCTCCTTCTTTTACTTCTTTTTCTTCTTCTTCCTCCTCTTCTTTTCTTCTTCATTTTGTTCTTCTTTTTCTTCTTCTTCTTCTTCTTCTTCTTCTCTTCTTCTCTCTAGTTCTTTATCATACTTCTTCTTCTTTCTTTTTCTTATTCATATTCTTCTTCCTCTCCTTCTTCTTCTTCTTCTACTACTACTTCTTCTCCTTGTCTTCTTCTACTCTTATTCCTATTCTTCTTCTTCTCCTTCTACTTCTATTTCTTCATCTTCTTCTTTGTAACCTTAATCATTATTCTCTAATCCCCACTCCTTAATCTCTCCTTACCTAATCTCTAATTTGTAATGCCTAATAAATCCCTCCTTAATTCCTAATCATAAATCCTTAATCCTTATCATTAATCCTTAATCTATCCATAATCCCTAATGCTTAATCCTTATCCATATAATCTAATCCATAATTCCTAATACCTGATCCCTAATCTGTGATCTATAACCCCTAATCCCTAATCTCTAATCACTTATCTCTCTAATCCTTAATCCCTAATCTTTAATCCTTAATCTCTAATTGCTAATCCATTATCTAAACCCCCAAATCCTAATCCAATTCTAATCTCTAATCTTAATCCCTAACCTTGAATACATAATCCTTAATCTTGAATCCTAATCACTAATCTCTAATCCTTAATCCCTAATCTTTATTCCTTAATTCGTAATCCTAAAACCAAAATCCCTAATCCCTTATCCCAATCCTTAGTAATTAATCCCTTAATCCTTAATGCCTAATTCTTAATCCTTAACCATTAATCCCATCATCCTTAAGCCTTAACCATAATCCCTTATCCATAATCCTAATCCAAAATCCCTATTACTTATTCATTAATCCTTACTCCCTAATTCCCAATCCTTAATCCCTAAATCCTAATATTAATTGATAATCCCTAATCTATTATCCCTAATCCTTAATCCCTTGCATCTAATCCATATCCCAACCACCTTAATCCCTAATCCATAACCCAAAATCCTTAATCCTTGATCCATCTTTTCTTCCTTTTATTTCTCATCTTTTTCTTTCCTTTCTTCTTCTTGTTATTCTTCTTCTTCTTTTTCTTCCTCTTCTTCTTCATCTTCTTCCTCATCTTCTCTTTTCTTCTACCTCATACTACTCTTCTTCTTCTTCTTCTTCTCCTTTCTCTTCTTCTCTTCTTCTTCTTCTTCTACTTCTTCTTCTTCTTCTTCTTTCTCTTCTCTTCTTCTTCTTCTTTTTCTTCTTCTTCTTCATTGTCTTCTATTTTTACCACTTCTTCCTCTCTTCTTCTTCTTCTTTATCCTCCTCTTCTTCTTCGTCTTCCTCTACTTCTACTTCATCTTCTCTTTCTCTTCTTCTTCTTCTCTTCTTCCTCTTCTTCTTCTTGTTCATTGTCTTCTATTTTTACCACTTCTTCCTCCTCTTCTTCTTCTTCTTCCCCTTCTTCTTTTTCACAATTTTCTTCTTTTCTTATAATTCTTCTTCCTCTACTTCTACCTCTTCTACTTCTTCTTTTTCTTCTTCTCTTCTTCTTCTTCTTCTTCTTCTTCTTCTCCTTCTTCTCCTTCTCCTCTCTTTCAACTTCCACTTGTCCTTTTTCTTCTCCTTCACCTTATCTTTCACCATTTTCTTCTCCTTCTTCTTCTCCTTCTCATTTTTCATCTCCTTCTCCTTCTTCTCCTCCTTCTCCTTGTCCACATGCTTCCTCTACTTCTTCTATTTCGTTTTCTTCTTCTTCTTTCCCCTATCTTCATTCTTCTTTCTCCTTTCTTCTTTCTTCTTTCTTCTTCTTTCAATCGTCTTCCTTCTTCCTTGCTCCTTGTTTCTTTTGTCTTTCTTACTCTTTCTTCCTTCTTCTTTCTTCTTTCTTTTCTCTTATTTCTTCTTTCTTCTTTATTCTTCCTCTTCTTCTTCCTCTAGTTCTTCTTCTTCTTCTCCTTTTTCCTATGTTTCCTCCTCATCTTCTTCTACTTCATTCTTCATAATCTTTAATCCCTAATCCCTATTCTATAATCCATACTCCCTAATCTCTAATCTCTAATGCCTAATCCATAATCTCAAATCTCTAATCCTTAATCATTAATATCAAAAGCTTGGTTCTAAATCTCTAATCACTAATCTCTAATCCCTAATTCCTATTCCCTAATTTATATTCCCTAATCTTAAGTCCTTAATCTTTAATAATTAATACCTTAAGCATTAATCCCTAATATGCAATCCTTAATCATTAATCTTTTCATCCTAATCTTTAATACTTAGTCCCTATTTCCTATTACTTATTCTCTAATCCTTACTCCTTATTCTATAATCCTTAATCTCTAAACCATAATCCCTAATTGCTAATTTATAATCTCTAATCCTTATTACCCAACACTCAATCGCTTCCCGCTAAATCCCAAACCTCTAATCTCTAATACTTAATCTCTAATCCTCAATCCATCCATTCCTAATACGTAATCTATATTACATAATCCCTAAACCCTTCCTCTTAATCCATAATCTCTAAACCCTGACCCAAAATCCTAACCCATCTCTTCTTCCACTTCTTCTTTTCATCTCTTCTTGTTCCTCTTCTTCCCCTCTTCTTCTTCATCTTCTTTTTCTTCCCCTTCTTCTTCTTCCTCTTCTTCCTATTCTTCTTCATCTTTCACTTCTTCTACTTCTTCTTCCTCCTCTTCTTTTTCTTCTTCTTCTTTTCTTCACTTCTTTTTCTTCTTAGTCTTTTTCATCTCCTCTTTGCATCCCTCTTCTTCTTCATCTTCTTCTTCCTCTTCTTCTCCTTTTCTTCTTCGTCTTCTTCTTCTTCTCCTCCTTCTTCTTTTCTTTTTCTTCTTATTCCTTTTCCTCTTCTTCTTCTTCTTCTTCTTCTTTAGGTTTTTCTTCTTCTTTTCATTCTCCTTCTCTTTGTCTTTCTCCTTCTTATTCTCCTTCTCCTACTCCTTCTCCTTGCCCTTCTCCTTGTCCTTCTCCATCTCCTTCTCCTTCTCCTCCTTCTTCTTGTCCTCCTTCTCCTTCTCTTTCTCCTTCTTCTTCTTCTTCTTCTTCTTCTTCTTCTTCCTTCTTTATTCTTTCTTCCTTCTTCTTTCTTCTTTCTCCTTTCTTCTCTATTCTTATTCTTTCTTCTTCCTTCTTCCTTTCTCCTTCCTTCTTTCATCTTCCTTCTTCCTTCCTCCTTCCTCCTTCCATCATCCTTCTCCTTCTTCCTTATTCTTTATTCTTCTCTTCTTCTCTTTCTTCTTCTTCGTTTCTTCTTCTTCTTCTTCTCCTTCCTCTTCTTTTTTCCTCCTCTTCTTCTTCATTTTTCCTTCTTTTTCTTCTTTCTCCATTCTCTTCTCCCTTTCCATTAATCCCAATCCCTAATGCCTAATCCGTAATCCCTAATCTGTAATCTATCCATAATCTCCAATCCTTAATCTTTAATCCTTAACCTCTAATCTGCAATCTCTAATCCTTAAACTTTAATCCCTAATCTCTAATCTATAATCCATAATCCCTAATCTTTAAACCTTATCCCTAATCCTTAATCCTTAATCATAAATACGTAATACTTTATCCCTTATCCTAAATCTCTAATGGTATTGCTTATCCATTATTTATAATCCCTAATCTAATCCTAAATAACATTCCTAATCACTAATCTCTAATACCTAGTTCCTAATCCCTATTTCCTAATCCCTAATCTGAAATCCATAATCCTTAATAATTAATCCCTTAATTCTTAATCCTTAATAACTAGTCCCTAATCATTAATCTGTCATCCCTAATCCCTAATCCTTAATCCCTAATCTTTAAACCCTAATCCTTCTCCTTCTCCTTCTACTTCTTCTTTTTCTTTTTCTTCTTTCTTCTTTCTTCTTTCTTCTTTCTTCTTTCTTCTTCCTTCTTTCGTCTTCATTCCTCCTTCCTTCTTTCTTCCTTCTTTGTTCTTCCTTCCTTCTTCCATCTTCTTATTCTTCATCTTCTTCTTCCTCCTCTTCCTCTTCATCATCTTTTTCATCTTCTTCTTCTTCCTCTTCTTCTTCTTCTTTCTTCTTTCTTCAATCTTTTTTCTTTCTTCTTCCTTTCCATTGCCCCTAATCGCTAATCCTTAATCCCTAATCATTAATCCATCCTAAATCTCTTATCCTTAATTTTAATCCCAAATCTCTAATCCCTAATCTCTAATCCCTAAACACTAATCCCTAATACCAAATCCTTAATCTCTCACACCTAATCTATAATCCATAATGAATAATTCGTAATTCTTAACCTTTAATCCCTAGTCCTTAATCCTTAATCTTTAATTACTAATCCCTAATCCTTAATCCAAAATCATAAATCTCTAATGCTAATCTTAATTGCTTAATCTTTAATCTCTAACATCTAATCTCGAATCTTGCATTACTAATCTTTGATCTCTAATCCATAAACCTTAATCCCTAATCCTTATTCCTTAATTTCTATCCATAATCCCAAATACATAACCTTTAACCCCTAATCCTTAATAATTAGTCCCTTAATTCTGAATCCTTAATTTGTAATCCCTAATCCCTAATCCTTAATCCTTATTATTTATTCTCTAATCCTTAGTCCCTAATCCCTAGCCCCTATGCTCTAAACAATAATCTAAAATTGCTAACTCCTAAAACCTCAATCCCTAATCCCTCTCTCTAATCTATAATCTGTATTCCTAAATACCAAATACCTAGTCCCTAATAACCAAGCACTGATCCTTAATCTCCCTAATCTACCTTTTCTTCCTCTACTTTATCTACTTCTTCTTCTTCCCCTTCTTGTTCTTCTTCATCCTCATTTTTGCCTTCTTTGTCTTACTCTTCTCCCTCATCTTCCTTTCTTCTTCTTCTTCCACTTTTTCTTCTTCTTCTTTTTCTTCATATTCTTCTTCCTCTTCTTCTTCTCTTCGTCTTCTTCTTCTTCTACTACTACTACTACTACCTCTTACTATGTCTTCTTCCTCTTTCACTTCTTCTTTTCACTTTTCTTCTTTTTCTTCTTCTTCTTCTTCTTCTTACTCCTCCTCCTCTTCTTCCTCTACTTTTTTTTCTTCTTCCTCTTCTTCTTTTTCTTCTTTATCTCCTCCTCCATCTCCTTCTTCTTCTTCTTCCTCTTCTAATTCTTCTTCTTCTTCTTCTTCTTCTTCTCCTCTTCTTCTTCTTCTTCTTCTTTTATTTCTTCTTCTTCTACTACTTTTAGTTTTAGTTCTTCTTCTTCTTCTACTTGTTCTTCTTCTTTTGCTTCATCCTCTTCTGATTCCACCTCCACTTCTTCTCCTTCTTCATCATCATCTTCTTCTATTTCTTCTTCTTTATCTTCTTCTTCTTCTTCTTCTTCTTCATCATTCTTCATCATCATCATCAACTTTTTCTCTTCTTCTTACTTATTTTCTTCTTCTTTTTCTTCTTCTTCTTCCTTTACTTCCTTGTCTTCCTCTACATCCTTGTCTTCTTCTTCTTCTTCTTCTTCTTCTTCTTCTTCTTCTTCTTCTTCTTCCTCTTCTTTATTTTCTTCTGCTTCTTCTTCTTCTTCTTCTCCTTCTTTTATGTCTTCCACTTCTTCTTCTTCTTCTTCTTCAACCCTTTCTTCTTCTTCCTCTTCTTCTTCTTCTCCTTCCCCCTTCTTGTCCTATCCTTGTTCTTCTTATTCCTCTTCGTCTTCGTCTTCTTCTTCTTCTTTTATTTCTTCTCTTTCTTCTTCTTCATGTTGTAATTTTTCTTCTACTTTTTCTTGTTCTTCTTCTTCTTCTTCTTCTTCTTCTTCTTCTTCTTCCTCCTCCTCCTGCACCACTTCTTCCTCTACTTATTTTTCTTCTTCCTATTCTTCTCCTTGTTCTTCATCTCCTCCTCCTTCTCCTTCTTGGTTCTTCTTCCTCTTCTAATTGTTCTTCTTCTTCTTCTTTTTCTTCTCCTTCTTCTTCTTCTTCTTCTCTACTACTTTTAGTTTTAGTTCTTCTTCTTCTTCTACTACTTGTTCTTCTTCTTCTGCTTCATCCTCTTCTGATTCCACCTCTATGTCTTCACCTTCTTCATCGTCTTCTTCTTATATTTCTTTTTTCTTTATCTTTTCTTCTTCTTCTTCTTCTTTATTCTCTTCTTCTTCTTCTTCTTCTTCCTGATTTTCTTCTTCTTCTTCTACTGCTTCTTCTTCCACTACTTCCTTATCTTCCTCTTCTTCTTTTTCTACTGCTTCTTCTACTTCTTCTCCTCCTTTTATGTCTCCCACTTCTTCTTCTTCTTCTTCTTCCCTTCTTCTTCTTCCCCTTCTTCTTCTTCTCCTTCTCCTTCTTGTCCTTCTCTGGTTCTTCTTATTCCTCTTTTTCTTCTTGCTCTTCTTCTTCTTTTTCTTCTTCTTCATTTTTATTTCTTCTTCTCTTTCTTCTTCTTCATCTTCTACTTTTTCTTCTACTTTTTCTTCTTCTTTTTCTTCCTTCTTTTTCTTCTTCTCCTTCTCCTTCTTCTTCTCCTCCTTCACTTTGTCTTTGTCCTTCTTCTTCTTCTTCTTTTTCTTCTTCTTCTTCTTCTTCTTCTTCTTATTCTTCTTCTTCTTCTATCTCTCCTCTTCTTCTTTTTCTGCTGCTTCTTCTACTTCTTCTTCTCCTCCTTTTATGTCTTCCACTTATTCTTCTTCTTCTTCTTCTTCTTCCCCTTCTTCTTCTTCTTCTTCTTCTTCTCCTTTTCCTTCTTGTCCTTTTCTAGTTCTTCTTATCCTCTTCTTCTTCTTGTTCTTCTTCTTCTTCTTTTATTTCTTCTTCTCATCTTCTACTTTTTTTTTCTACTTTTTCTTCTTCTCTTCTTCTTCTTCTCCTTCTCCTTCTTCTTCGCCTCCTTCACTTTGTCTTTTTCCTTCTCCTTCTCCTTGGTGTTACTACTTCTCAATCCTTTTCATTCTCTGTCTCCTTCTTCTTCTCCTTCTCCATCTCTTAATCCTTGTCCTCATCCTCCTTCTCTTTCTCTTTCACTTTCTTCTTCTTCTTCTTCTTCCTTCCTTCCTTCTTCTTTCTTCTTTCTTCTTTCTTCTTCCTATTTCCTTCTTCCTTGTTCCTTCTTGCATCTTCCTTCTTCCTTCTTCCTTCTTTTTTATTTTCCCACTTCTTCTTCCACTTCTTTTCCTCCTCTTCTTCTTCTTCTCCTCTTCTAGTTCCTCTTCTTGTTCCTATTCTTCTTCTTCTTCTTTTTCTTCTTCTTATATTTCTTCTTCTTCTTCTTCGTCTTCTATTTCTTCTTCTTCTTCTTCTTCTTCCAAATCTTGTATTTTTTTCATATTCTTCTTCTTCTTCTTCTTCTTCTCCTTCTCCTTCCTCTTCTCCTTCTCTTTCCCATTGTCTTTGTCCTTCTCCTTCTCCTTCTCTTACTCCTTCACAATCTCCTTCTTCTTCTCCATCTCCTTCTACTACTCCTTCTCCTTCTACTTCCCCTACTCGTCATCCTCCTTCTCTTTCTCCATCTCCTTCCTTTTCTTCTTTTTCTTTCTTCTTTCTTCTTCCTTCTTTCTTCTTTCTTCTTTCTTCTTCCTCTTTCCTTCCTCCTTCCATCTTACTTCTTTTTATCCTCCCTCATCTTTTAACTCTTCTTCTTCTTTTTACTTCTTTAATCTTCTTAATTCCTAATCACTAATTCTTAATCCCTAACCTCTAATCCTTAATCTCTAATCCTTAAAGTCTAATCCCAAACACCTAAACTCTAATCTCTAATCCTTAATCTACAATCCATAATCCTTAATCCCTAATCGCTAATCTCTAATCTTTATTCCTAAATCCATAATTATTAATAATTAATTCCTTAATTATTAATCCTTAATTGCTAATCCATAATCATTAATTCTTCATCCATAATCCCTATTCCTTAATCCTTAATCCCTAATTCATAATTTCAAATCCTTCTTACTTATTCCCAAAACCCTCTGCCCTAATCCTTAATACCTAATCCCTAAACCTTAATCCCTAATTTCTAACACCAAAATCCCTAATCCCTCCCTCCATAATCTTTAATCCATATTTCCTAATACCACATCCCAAATCGTTCATTCCCTAATCCTTAGTCCTTAGTCCTAACCTCTAATCCCTAATCTGTCTCCTCTTAATCTTCTTCTATTACTTCTTCTTCTCCTCCTTCCACTTCTTCTTCCTCATCTTTGCCTTCTTTGTCTCCCTCTTCTTCCTCAACTTCCTCTTCTTCTTCCTCTTCTTCTTCTTCTTCCACTTTTTCTTCCTTTTCTTTTTCTTCTTCTTCTTCTTCCCCTTCTTCTTCTTCTTCTCCTTCCACTTCTTATTCTTCATCTTCTACATCTTCTTCTTCCTCATCTTCTTCTTCTTCTTCTTCTTTTATTTTTTCTTGTTCTTCTTTTTCTTCTTCTTCTTCTACTTCTTCCACTTTCTCTTCTACTTCCTCTTCTTGTTTCTGTACTTGTTCTTCTTCTATTTCTCCTTCTTCTTCTTGTTCTCCTACTTCATCTTCTTCTTCCTCCTCTTCTATTTCTTCTTCTTCTTCTTCTTTTTCTTCTCCTCCTTCATCTTCCTCTTCTTTTTCTTCTTCTTCTACTTTGTTTTTTTTCTTCTTCTTCTTCATCATCATCTTTTTCTTCCTCGCTTCTTCTTGTTCTTCTTCTTTTTCTTCTTCATCATCCTTTTCTTCTTCTTCTTCGTCTTCTTTGTCCTCTTCATGCTCCTCCTCTCCTTCTTCTTCTTTTTCTTATTCTTCTTCTTCTTCTTCTTCAACTTCTTCACCTTGTCCTTCTTCTTCTTCTTCTTCTTCTTCTTCTCCTCTTCTTCTTCATCATCTTCTTCTTCATCTTCTTGGTCTTCTTCTTCTTGTTATTCTTTTTCTACTTATTCATCTTCTTCTTCCTCTTCTTCTTCAACTTCCTTTTCTTCTTCTTCCCTTTGTTCTTCTTCTTCTTCTTCTTCTTTGTAATCCTTAATCCCCATTCTCTAATCTTTACTCCTTAATCCCTCCCTCCCAATGCCTTATCCTTAAATTTGTAATCCCTAATCACTAATCCATAATCCCTATTCCCTAATCCCTAATCCTCAATCCCTAATCCCCAATCCATTCTTAATCCGTAATCCCTAATCCATAATCCCTAAACTCTAATCCCTAAAGCATAATCCCCATCCCCAATACATAATTTCTAATCCTTAATCCCTAATCTATTTCACAATCTCAAATCTGTAACCTTTAATCCTTAATCGTTAATCCTTAATCCTTAAACCATAATCCCTAACACCTGATCTCTAATACTTAATCCCTAATCCCTAATTTATAATCCATAATCCTTAATCTCTAATCTCCAATTCTTTATCCATAACCTTTAACCCTTAGTCCCTAATCCTTAATCTCTAATCCTTAATCCATAATCCTTAATGCTAATCCTAATCACATAATCTCTGATCTTTAATCCCTAATCTCTAATCCATAATCATGAATCCTAAATCTTAAGTCCCTAATCACTAATCTCTAATCCTTAATCCCTTATCTCTATTCTCAAATTCGTTATCCCAAATCCTAAATCCCTAATCCCCAACCCTTAGATTTTAATCCCTTAATCCTTAATCTCTAATCGCTAATCCTTAAACATTAGTCCCTTCATCCCAAATCAATAGCCCTAATTTGTTAACTATAATCTTTAATCCTAATTATCTATTACTTATTCTTTAATCCCTAATCCCTAATCCCTAATCCTTAATCCCTAAACCCAAATCTTGAATCTATAATCCATAATCCCTAATCTTTAATCACTAACACCAAATCTTATATCCCTTACTCGTTAATCCCAAATCTTTAATCCCTAACCTATAATCTTTAATCTTTAATCCATCTCTTCTTCTTCTTCTTTCTCTTTTTCTTCCTCTTCTTCTTCTTCTTCTTTTTCTTCTTCATCCTCATCTTCTTCTTATTTTTTATCTCATCTTCCACATCTTACTCTTCTTCTTCTTCTTCTTATTCCTTTTCTTCTACTTCTTCTTATACTACTTCTTCTTCCTCTTCTTATTTTCTTCTTCTTCCTCCTCATCAGCATCTTCCACTTCTTCTTCTTCCTCTTTTTCTTCCTCTTCTTCTTCTTTTACTTCTTCTTCCTCTTCTTGTTTTTCTCCATTTTCATCTTTTCTTGTAATTCTTCTTCATCTTCTTCAACCTCTTTTGCTTCTTCCTCTTCTTCTTCATCTTCTTCTTCTTCTTCTTCTTCTTCTTCTTCTTATATTCCTTCTTCTTCTTCTTCTTATTCTTCTCCTTGTCCTTCTCTTTCTTCTTTTTCTCCTTCTACATATCTTTCACCTTCTCCTTCTCCTTCTCTTTCTCCTTCTCCATCTCCATCGCCATCTCGTTCTACTTCTCCTTCTCCTTCTCATTTTCCATTTCCTTCTCCTTCTCCTCCTCCTTCTCCTTGTCCTCCTACTTCTCCTTCTCCTTCTTCTTCTTCTTCTACTTCATCTACTACTACTTTCTTATTTCTTATTTCTTCTTTCTTCTTTCTTCTTTCTTCTTTTCTCTTTCTTTTTTCTTCTTCCTTCCTCTATCCTTCTTCTTCTTCCTTATTCTTTCTTCCTTCTTTCTTCTTTCTTCATTGTTCTTTGTTCTTTATTCTTCCTCTTCCTCTTCCTTTTCTTCTTCTTTTTCTTCTTCATATTCCTCATCTTCTTCTTCTTTTCTTAATCCCTAATCCTTAATATCTAATCCCTAATCCTTAATCTATAATCCATAATCCTTAATCCATAATATATCATCCTTAATCTCTAATCCCTAATCCTTAATCACTAATTCTTAATCCATAATCCCTAATCTCTAAGCCCTAATCCTTATCTTAATCCTTTAATCTCTAATCTCTAATCCTTAATCCCAAATCTCTAATACTTAATCCTTAATCCCAAATTACTAATTACAAACCTCAAATCCATAATCCCTATTCCTTAATTCATAATCCTTTATCCCTAATCCTAAACCTTTAAAAATTAATCCCTTACTCCTTATCCATAATTCCTAATTCTTAATCCATAATCCCTAACTACTATTACTTATTTCATAATCCCTAATCCCTTATCCATAATCCTTAATCTCTAAACCTTCATCCATAATTACTAATCCATAACCAATAATCTCAAATCCTTAATCCCTAAACCCTGATCCCTAACACCTAATACCTAATCCCTTCTTCAACAATCCCTAATACCTAATATCTTATCCGAAATCCTTCACTCCCTAATCCATAACCTGTATTCCCTAATCCCTCCCTCTTTAATCCCTTTTCCCTAATCCTAACCCTTAATCTCTAATACTTAATCCATCTCTTCTTCTATTCTTCTTCTTCTTCTACTTCATCTTCTTCGTCTTCTTCTTCTTATTCTTTTTCTTCTTCTTCTTTTTCCTCTTCTTCTTCTTTTTCTTCTTCTTCTTCTTCTTCTTCATCGTCTTCATTTTCTCCTTCTTCTAAGTCATCTTCCTCACCTTCCTCTTGTTTTTCTTCTTCTTCTTCTTCTTTTTCTTCCACTTCTTTTTCTTCCATTTCTTTTTCTTCTTCTTCTGCTTCTTCTTTATCTTCCACTTCTTTTACTACTTTTTCTTCCTCATTCTCCTCCTCCTCCTCTCATTCTCTTCCTCCTCTTCTTCTACTTCTTCTTTTCATATATTTCTTGTTCCTCTTCTTCTACTACTTCATCTTGTTCTTCTATTTCTTCTTCTTCTCCTCTTTATTCATCTTCTTCTTCATCTTCTTCTTCTTCTTCTTCTCCTTCTTCTCCTATTACTTTTCTTTGTCTTTCTCCTCCTTCTTTTTTTTTTTTTCTACTCTTTCTCCATCTCCTTCTCCTCCTCCTTCTCCTCCTTCTCTTTCTCCTCCTCCTTCTCCTTATCCTCCTTATCCTTCTCCTTCTCCTTCTCCTTCTCCTTCTCCTTCTCCTTCTTCTTCTTCTTCTTCCTTCTTTCTTCTTTCTTCTTTTTCAACTTTTCCTCTTCTTCTTCCTTCTCTTTTTCTTCTTTCTTCCTTCTTCTTTCTTCCTTCTTCCTTCTTCCATTTCCCTAATCTCTAAACCCTAATCCTTAATCACTAATTGTTATTTCATCCCTAATCTCTTGTTCTTAATCTTCAATCCATAATCCTTAATATGTAATCCCTAATCTATAATCCATTATCTCTAATCCCTAATCCTTAATTAAAAAATCAAAATCCTTAATCATTATCCCAAATCTTTATTTCAAATCCTAATACCTTTATCTCTAATCCTTAAACATAAATACTGCATCTCGAATCTCTTATCCCTAATATCTAATACTTATTCCTTAATTCTTAATCTAGAATCTCTAATCCCTAATCATTAGTTCCTTCATCTATAATCCCTAAACCTTAATCTTTAATCCTTAGTTCGTAATCTTTATTATTTATTCCCTAAAAAAAATTTACCCCCTAATCCTTAATCAATAATCCTTAAAAATTAATCCATAAATGTTAACTCTCAAATCTCTTATCACTCCCTCCCTAATCATTAATCTGTATTAATTTATAACTAATAGCTAATCCTTCATTCCTTAATCCCTAATCTATAACCTCTGGGCCCTAATCCATCCCTACTTCCACATCTTCTTCTACTTCTTCATCATTTTATTCTTTTTCTTCTTCTTCTTCTTCTTCTTATTTTGCTTCTTCTTCTTTTTCCTCATGTTTGTATTCAACTTCTTCCGCTTCTTCCTCATCTTCCTCTTCTACTTCTTCTTCTTCTTCCCCCACCTTTTCTTCTTCTTCTTGTTCTTCTTGTTCTTCTTGTTCTTCTTCCTCTTCTTCTTCTTGTTCTTCTTCTTTGTCTTGTTTTCTTCTTCTTCTTCTTCTCCTTCTTCTATGTCTTCTTCTTTTTCCTCTTCTTTTTTCTCGTCTTTTTTTTTCTTCTTTTTTCTTCTTCTTCTTCTTCTTCTTCTTCTACTTCTTCTTCTTCTTATTTTTCTCCTCATCCTCCTCCTCCTTCTTCTACTTCTACTTCTTCTTCTTCTTCTTCTTCTTCTTCTTCTTCTTCTTCACATTCATCTTCGTCTTCTCCTTCTTTCATTTGTTGTTCTTCTTTTTCTCCTTCCTCTTCGTAATCCTTAATCCCAGTTCCCTAATCCCTACTCCTTAATCCCTCACTCCCTATTCTCTTATCCCTAAATTTGTAATCCCTAATCAATCCTTTTCTAATCATTAATCCTTAATCCCTATTCCATAATCCTTAATCCCTAATCCTTATTCTAACTTTATTCTATAATCCCTAATCTTTAATCCCTAATATCTAATCCTTAAAACCTAATCTCTAATTCTCATTTCCTTCTTATTCTTCTTCCTCTTCTTCCTTAACTTCCTATCCTTTCTCCTCTTCTTCTTGTTCTTCTTCTTCTTCTTCTCTTTCTTATTTTCCTCTGCCTCTTCTTCTTCTTCCTCCTCCTCCTCCTCCTCCTCTTCTTTCTTTTCTTCTTTTTCATTTTATAGTTCCTCTTTTCTTCTACTTTTTCCTCATCTTCTACTTCCTCTTCTTCTTCTTCTTCCTCTTCTTCTACTTCTTCTTCTTCTTTTTCTTTTCCAACTACTTCTTCTTCTTCTTCTTCTTCATATTCTTCTTTTTTCTCTTCTTCTCTTCTTCTTTGCCATCATCATCATCTTCTTCTTCTACTACTACTTCTTCTTCTTCATCATCTCCTTTTGTTAGCTCTTCTTCTTCTTCTTCTTCTTCTTCTTCTCCTTCTTCTTCTTCTTTTTCTTCTTCTTTGTCTTCTACTTCTTCTTCATCTCTTCTTCTTCATCTTCTTCCTGCTCCTCCTCTTCTTCTTCTTCTTCCATTTTCTCTTCATCTTCTTCTCCCTCTTACTTTTCCTTTTCCTCTTCTTCTACCTCTTCCTCTTCCTCGCCTTCTTCTTCTTCTTATTTTCCTCTTTGTCTCCTTCTTTCTTCTTCATTCTTAATTCTTCCTTCGCCCATCTTATTTCTTCCTTCTTCCTTCTTTATTCTTTCTTCCTTCCTTCTTCTTTCCTACTTCTTCGATCTTCTTTCTTCCATCTTCTTTCTTCTTTCTTCTTTCTTGTTCTTCCTTCTTCTTCTTCTTCTTCCTGATGTTCTTCTTCTTCATCATCTTCTTCATCTTCTTTCACCACTTCTTCTTCTTCTTCTTCTTCTTCTTTCTCTTCTGCTTCTTCTTATTCTTTTTCCCCCTCTTCTTTGTCTTCTTCTTCTTTTTCCTCTTCTTTTTCTTACTCTTCTTCTTCATCTAGTTCTTCTTCTTCCTCTTCTCTTCTTATCATTCATCCTCTTCTTCTTCTTCTTTATACTTTTTTTCTCCTTCTTCTTCTTCTTCTTCTTCTTTTACTTCTACTTCTTCTTCTTCCTCCTCCTCCTCCTCTTCTTCTTCTACTTCTACTTCTTCTTCTTCTTCTTCTTCTTCTTCTCCTTCTTCTTTTTCTTCTTCCTCATCTTCTTCTTCTTTTTCCTCAACTTCTTCTTCCTCTTCTTCCTTTTATTCTTCATCTTCTTCTTCTTCATCTTCTTTTTCTTCATCATCATCATCTTCTTATTCTTCTTCTTATTCTTCTCCTTCTTCTTCTTCTTCTTCTTCTTCTTCTTCTTCTTCTTCTACTTCTTCTACTTCTTCTTTTCTTCCCCCTCTTTGTGTTCTTCTTTTCTTCCTCCTCTTCATCTTCTTCTTCTTCTTCTTTTTCCTCTTCTGTCTTCTTCTTCTTCTTCTTCTTTGTCATCTATTCTTCTTCTTCTTTTTCTTCTACTTCTTCTTCTTCCTCCACTTCTTTTTCCTTTCTCATTTTTCTTCTTCTTCTTCTGGTTCTTTTACTTTCTCTTCTTATCCTTTATCTTGTCTATTTCTTCCCCTTCTTCTTCTTCTTCTTCTTCTTTTTCTCTTACTTTTTCCTCTTCTTCTTTTTTTGAACATCTTCTTCATCTTCCTCCTCTTATTCCTCATCTTCCTCTTCTTCTACTTCCTCCTTTTTTTCTTTTCCTTCCTCTTCTTCTTCTTCTTTCCCTTCTTCATCTTCTTCTTATTCCTCTTCTTCTTCCTCATCCTCTTCTTTTTTCTTCTTCCCCTTCTTTCTCTTATTCTTCTTCTTCCTTTTCTTCTTCCTCTCCACCTTCCTTTTCTTCTTCTTCTTGTTGTTGTTTTTCCTCTTCCTTTTCCTATTCTTCTTCTTCCACATCTTCTTCTTCTTTTATCACTTCTTCATCATCTTCCTTATCTTCTTCTTCTTCTTCTTCTTGTTTCTCTTTCTTCTTCTTCTTCTTCTTCTCCTTCTTCTTTCTCTTCTTCTTCTTCTTTTCCTTCTTCTTCTTCATGATTTTCTTTTTCTTCTTCAACTTCCTCTTCTTCTTCTTCCTCTACAACTTCTTTAGCTTCTTTTTCTTCTTCTTCTACTTATTTTTTTACTTCCTCTTCTTCACCTTCCTCCTCCTATTTCTCATCTTCCTCTTCTTCTCCTTCTTCTTAGTCTTCTTATGCTTTCTCTTCCACTTTTTCTTCTTATTCTTCTACTTCTTCCTTGTCTTCTTCTTGTTCTTCTTCCACTTCTTCCTCATCTTCCTCTTCTTTTTCATCTTCTTCTTCCCCTTCTTCTTCTTCTTGCTCCCATTCCTCCTCTACTTCTTCTTCTTCTTCTTCTTCTTCTTTTCCTTCTTCTTTTTCTTCCTCTTCTTCTTCTTCTTCTTCTTCTTCTTACTCTTCTAGATCTTCTTCCCTTCTTTATTCTCCTTGTTCTTTTTCTCCATCCTATTCTTCCTCCACTTCTTCTTCTTCTTCTTCCTCCTCTTCTTCTTCCTTTTCCTCTTCTTCTTCTTCTTCTTCTTCGTTTTATTCTTCTAGTCATCTTCTTCTCCTTCTTTTTTCTCATAATTTTCTTTTTCTTTTTTTCTTCTTCTTCATCTTCTTCTTCCTCTTTGATTTCCTCTTCTTCTTCTTCATCCTTGTCTTCTTCTTCTGCTTCTTCTTCTACTACAACAACTACTACTACGACTTCTTCTTCTACTTCATCTTCTTCTTCTTCTTCTTCTCTTCTTCCCCTTCTTTGCCATCTTCTTCCTCTTCTTCTTCTTCTCATATTTCCTGTTCTTCTTCTTCTTTTTCATCTTCTTCTTCTTTTTCATCTTCTTCTTTGTCTTCTACTTCTCACACTTCACTTCTTCTTCGTTTTCTTCTTCTTCTTCTTCATATTTTTCTTCTTCCACTTCTTTTTGCTTATCTTCTTCTTCCCCTTCTGATTCCTCTACTTCTTTTTCTTTTTATACTTCTTCTGCTTCATCTCCTTCTTCTTCTTCTTTATCTTCTTTTACTTCTTCTTTTTCTTCTTCTTCTTCTTCTTCTTTTTCTTCATCTTCTTCTTCCTCTTCTTCTTATTCTTCCACTTTCACTTTGTCTTCTTCTTCTTCTTCTTCTTTCTCCTTCTTTTTCTTCATCTTCTTTGTTCTTCTTCTTCTTTTTCCACTTTTTCTACCTTTTCTTCTTCTTTTTCTAAACCTTCTTCTTCTTCTACATCTTCTCTTTCTTCTTCTCCTTCTACTTCTACTTCTTCTACTTCTTTTTCTTCTTTAAATTCTTCTTGTCTTTCTTCTTCCTCTTCTTCTTCTTCTTCTTCTTCTTCCTCTTCTCCTTCTTCTTCTACTTCTTTTTCCTCTTCTTCTTCTTTATCTTCATCTTTTTTTCTTCTTCTTCATCTTCCTCTTCATCTTCCTCGCCTTCTTCATCATCTTCTTCTTCTTCTTCTCCTTCTTAATCTTCTGCTTCTTCTTTTTCTACAACTACTACTACTTCTTCTTCTCTTCCTTATCCTTCTACTTCTTTTACTACTTCTTCTACTTCTTCTTCTTGTTCTTCTTCTTCTTCTTTTCTTCTTCTTCTTTTTCTTCTTCTTCTTCTTCTTTCATTTATACTTCTTCTTCTTGTTCTTCATCTTCTTCTTCTTCTTCTTCTTCCTCTTCTTCTTCTTCTTCTTTGTCTTCTTCCTCCTCTGTCTCTACTACTTCTACTTCTTCCACTTCTACTATTACTTCTTCTCCTTCTTTATCTTCTTCTTCTTCTTCTTCTTCTTCCACTTTTTCGTCTTATTTTTCTTTTTCTTCTTCTACTACTACTTCTTCTTCTTCTACTCCTCCTCTTCTTCTTCTTCTTCTTCTTATTCTTCTTCTTCTTCTTCTTCTTCTTCCTCTTCTTTTTTTTCTTCTTCTTTTTCTTCTTCTTCTTATTCTTCTTCTTGTACTTCATCTTCATCTTCTTCTTGCCCTTCTACTTCCTTTTCTTCCTGTCCTTCGACTTCTCCCTCCTCTTAAGCTTCTTCTTGTTCTTCATCTTTTCCTTCTTCTTCCTTTACTTCATCCTCTACTTCTTCTTATTCTTCTTCTTCTTCTTCTTCTTTCTCTTCTTCTTCTTTCGCTTCTTCTACATCTTCTTCTTCTACTTCTACTTCTTCTTCTCCATCCTCTTTTTATTGTTCTTCTTCTTGTGATTGTTATTTTGCTTCTACTTCTTCTTATTCTCATTCTTCTTCTACTTCTTATTCTTCTTCTTCTTCTTAATCCTCTCTTTGTACTTCTTCTTCTTCTACTTCTTATTGTTCCTCTATTTCCTCCTCTGCTACTTCTTCTTCTTCTTCTTCTTCTTCTTCTGCTTCTTTTTCTTCTTCTACTTCTTTTTCTTCTTCTTCTTTTTCATCTTCTAACTCTTTTTCTCGTTCTTCTATCTCTACTTTTTATTCTTTTTTATCTTTTTCTTCTTTTTCTTCTTCTTCCACTTCTCTACTTCTTTTTCCTCCTCTAGTTCTTCTTCTTCTTCTTCTTCTTCTTCTTCTTCTTTTTCTTCTTCTTCCTCTTCCTCTTCCTCTTCCTCTTCTTCTTCTTCCTCTTCTTCTCCCTCTTCATCCTCTTCTTCTTCTTCTTCTTCTTCTTCATCTTCTTCATAATCATCCTCTCCTTCTTCCTCTTGTTTTTCTTCTTCTCAATCATCCACTTCCCCTTCTTCTTCTTCCTCGTCAACTTCTTCTTCTTCTTCGACTTCTACATCATCTTGCTCGTCTTCTCATTCTTCTTCTTCTTCCTTTCCTTGATCTTTATCTTCTTCGTCTTGCTCTTCTTCTTCTTCTTCTTCTTTGTCACCTTCTTCTTCGTCTTCCCCATCTTCTTTTTCTTCTTGTTCTTTTCCTTCTTTTTCTTCTTCTTCTTCTTCTTCTTTTCGTACTTCTTCTTCTTCTTCCTCCTTTTGTTCCTCATCTTCCACTTCTTCTTCTTCTTCTTCTTGCTCTTCTTCTTCTTCTAATTTTTCTTCTTGGTTTTCTTCATCATCTTCTTGTTCTTCTTTCTTTTCTTCCTCATCTTCATTTTCTTCTTCTTCTTCTTCTTCTTCTTCTTGTTCTTCTACCTATTCTTCTTCTTCCTCTCGTTTCTCTTCTTCTTCTTCTTCCTTTTCTTCTTTTTTGTCTTCTTCTTCTTCTTCTTCTTCCTCTTCTTCTTCTTCTTCCTCTTCCTCTTCTTCTTCTTCTTCTTTGTTTTCTTCTTGTTCTTCTTCTTCTTCTTCTTCTTCTTCTTCTTCTCCTTCCTCTTTTTCTTCTTCTTCTTCTTTTACTTCTTCTACTTCTTTTTGTTCTTCTTCTTCTTCTTTTTCTTATGTTTCTTCTTCTTCTTCTTCTTCTATTTCAACTTCTTCTTCTTTGACTTCCTTTTGTTTCTCTTCTTCCTCTCTTTCTTGTTCCCCTTCATCGACTTCTTCTTCTTGTTATTCTTCTTCCTCTTCTTCTTCATGTTCTTAAATTTCTTCCTCTTCTTCTTCATCTTCTTCTTCTTCGTCGTCGTCGTCGTCACCTTGTTCTTCTTCGTCTTCTACTTCTTCCTGTACTTCTTCCTCCCATTTTTCATCTTTTTCTTCTTCTTGTTCTTCTTTTTCTACTTCTTCTTATTCTTCCTCCTCTAATTCCTTTCCTTTGTTTTTTTCTTCTTCTTCCTCTTCTCCTTCTTGCTCTTCTTCTTTTTCTTATTCTTCTTCTTCTTGTACCTCTTCTTCTTCATCTTCTTCCTCTTCCTCTTTTTCTTTTTCTTCTTCCACTTCTTCTTCTTCTTCTCCCTATCCTTCTTACTCTTCTTCATCTTCCACTTCTTCTTCTTCTCCATCTTCTTCTTCTTCTCTTCTCCTTAATCTTCCTCTTCATCATCATCATCATCTTCTTCTTCTTCTTCTTCTTCTTCTTCTTCTTCTTTTTCTTCTAGTTCTTTTTCTTTTTGTTCTTCCTCTTCTTTTTCTTCTTTTTCTTCCTCTTCTTCCTCTTTTACTTCTTTTTCCTCCTCTACTTCTTCCTCTTCTTCCCCTTCATCTTCCTCTTCTTTATCTTCCTCTTCTTCCTCTTCTTCTTCCCCTTCTTCCTCTTCTTCTAGTTCTTCCTCTTGTTCGTCAACTTCTTCATCTTCGTCTTCCTCTTCTTTTTAGTCATCCTCTTCCCGTTCTTCTTCAACCTCATCAACTTCTTCTTCTTCCTCTACTTCCTTTTCTTCCTCGTCTTGTTATTCTTCGTCTTCTTCCTCTCCTTCTTCTTTCTCTTCTTCATCTATCAATTCTTCTTCTTCTTCTTCTTTTTGTTGTTCTTGTCTTTCCTCCTCTTATTCCTTATCTTCCTCATCTTCTCCTTCCTCTACTTCTTCTTATTCTTCTTCTTCCACTTGTTCTTCCACTTCTTCTTCTTGCTCTTCTTCTTCTTCTTCTTCTTTTTCTTCCTCTTCATCCTCATCTTCATCCTCTTCTTCTTCTTTGCCTTCTTCCTCTTGTTCTCCTTCTTCCTTCCCTTTCTTTTCTTCTTCTTCTTCTTCTCCTTCTCCTTCTCCATCTTCTTCTCCTTCTTCTTCCCCTTCGTATTATTCTTCTTCTTTTCTTCATTCTTCTTCTTGTTCTTTTTTTTATTTCTCTTCTTCTTATTATCATTCCTCTTCTTCTTCATCCTCTTTTTGTTCTCCTCTCCTTCTTCCTCTTCTTCTTCTTCTTGTTATTATTCCTCTTCCCCATTATGTTCTTCCTCATCTCTTTTATTTCTCCTTCTTCTTTCTCTTTATCCTCATCTTCCTTGACATCTTCTTCTTCTTCTTCTTTGTGCTTCTTCTTTTTCTTCTTCTGCTTCATCTTCTTCTTCATCTTCTGCTTTTACTTTCTCTTCTTCTCCTCCATCTTCATCTTCTTTATCTTCTTCTTGTTTTTCTTTCTCTTTCTCTTCTTCTTTATATTCTTCTTGTGTTTCTTCTTCTTCTTCCTGTGTTTCTCCTCCTTCTTTTCTTCTTCTTGATATTCTTTTTCTACTTCCTCTTCTTCAACCTTCTCCTCCTATTCCTCATCTTCTCTTCTTGTTCTTCCTCTTCTTCTCCTTCTTCTTTGCCTTCTTCTTCTTTCTCTTCTCGAATCGGACCTTCTCTCAAACTCTTCTGAAGCCAAAAATGGGAGCTTTGAATCAGCCTAAGGCTAAATAGGCTTCCAAAATTGGGCTGAAGCTGTCTTTAGAATTTCATTTAGAAGTAGTTCTTTCGGATTAGTTTGACAATCAATCAATACAAGAGATGAAACTCACAAGCTCTCAAACTTGGCACCACCTGCCCTCAATAGGTCTCAATGCTTTCTCAATGGCTCTTCTTCTTATTATTCTTCTACTTCTTTCTCATTTCCTTCTTGTTCTTCATGCTCTTATTCCTTAACTTCATACCCTTTCTCCTCCTCTTCTTCCCATTCTTCTTCTTCCCTTTCTTGTTGTTCTTCTTCTTCTTCTTCTTCTTCTCCATCTCCTTCTTATTTTTCCTCATCCACTTCTTCTTCTTCTTCTTCTTCTTCTTCTTCTTCTTCTATTTCTTCCTCCTCCTCCTCCTCCTCTTCTTCTTCTTCTAGTTCCTCTTCTTCTTCTTCTTCTTTTTCCTCATCTTTCTCTTCCTCTTCATCATCTTCTTCTTCTTTCTCTTCTTCTTCTTATTCTTCTTCCAACTACTACTTCTTCTTCTGTTTCATCTTCTTCTCTTCTTCCCTGCCCTCATCTTCTTATTCTTCTTCCTCTTCTTCTTGTTCTTGTTCTTCTTCCTCTTCTGCTTGTTCTTCTTCCTCTTCTTCTTCTTTTTCTTCCTCCTCTTCTTCTACTTCCACTTCCTCTTTGCCTTCTTCTTCCTCTTACTCTTCCTTTTCCTCTTCGTCTACCTCTTCCTCTTCATCGTCTTCTTCTTCTTTTTCTACTTCTTCATCTTCCTTCTTCAACCATCCTTCTTCCTTTGCCCATCTTATTTCTTCCTTCTTCCTTCTTTATTCTTTCCTCTTTCCTTCTACAGTCCTACTTCTTCCATCTTTTTTCTTCTTTCCTATTTCTTCTTCTTCCTTCTTCTTCTTCTTCTTCCTATTCTTCTTCTTCTATTTCTTCTTCTTCGTCTTCTCTTCTTATCATTCATCCTCTTCTTCTTCGTCTTCTTCATACACTTCTTCTTCTTCTTCATGCACTTCTTCTTCTTCTTCTTCTTCTTCTACTTCTTCTACTTCTTCTTTTTCTTCTTCCTCATCTTCTTCTTCATCTTCTTTTTTCTCAACTTCATCTTCATCTTCTTCTTCTTTTTATTTTTCTACTTCTTCTTTTTCTTCATCTTCGTCTTCATCATCATCATCTTCTTGTTCTTCTTCTTCTTCTTCTTCTTCTTTTTCTTCTTCTTCTTCGCCTCCTTCTTTTTCTTCTTCTTCATCTTCTTTTGCTTCTTCTTCTTCATTTGCTACTTCTTATTTGACTTCATCTTTTTCTTTTTCTTTTCTTCTCCCTCTTCATCTACTTCTTCTTATTCTTCTTCTTCTTCTTCGTCTTCTTCCTCATCTTCTTCCTTCTCTTTTTCTTCTTCTTCTTTGTCCTCTATTCTTCTTTTTCTCTTCCTCTTCTTTTTCTTCTTCTACTTCTTCTACTTCATCTTCTTCTTCAACTTCTTTCTCATCTCCTTCTTCTTCTTCCTCTTCTTCTTCCACTTGTTCTTCTACTTTCTCTTCTTATTCTTCTTCTCGTTCTATTTCTTCCCCTTCTTCTTCTGCTTCTTCATCTTCTTCTTCTTCTTCTTCTTCTTCATATTTTCTTACTTTTCCCTCTTCTTCTTTTTTTCTACTTTTTCTTCCTCGGATTCCTCATCTACCTTTTCTTCTTCTTCCTCTTATTGTTCATTTCCTTCCTCTTCTTCTTCTTTCTCTTCATCCACTTCTTCTTACTCCTTTCTTCTTCACCATATTCCTCTTGTTCTTCTTCTTCTTCCTCCTCTTCAGCTTCATATTTTTCCTATTCTTCTCCTTCATCCTTTCATCTTCTTCTTCTTCTTCTTCTTCCTCTACCTCGTCTTCCTCTTTTTCTTGTTTCTACTACTTCTTCTACTGCTTCTTCTTCTGCTTCTTTCTCTCATCTTCCTCTTCTTCTTCTTCTTCTTCTTCTTCTTCCTCTTCTTCTTCTTTTTTAACAGCCTCTTCTTCATCCTTCTCCACCTCTTCCTCATCTTCCTCTTCTTCTTACTCCTCTTCTTCTCCTTCTTCATCGTCTTCTTATTCTTTCTCTTACTCTTCTTTTTCTTATTCTTCTACTTCTTCCTCTTCCTCTTCTTGTTCTTGTTCCACTTCTTCCAAATCTTCCTCTTCCTCTTCTTCTCCTCTCATTTCTCCTCTTCTTCTTCTATTTTTTCTTCTTCTCCTCCTTCTTGTTATTCCTCATCTTCTTCTTCTTCTTCTTCTTCTTCTTCTTCTTCCTCTTATTCTTCTACTACTTCTTTTACTTCTTCTTCTTCTTCTTCTTCATCTACTTCTGTTTCCTCTTCTTCTTCTTCTTCTTCATCTTCTTCTTCCTCCTCCTCTTCTTCTTCCTCCTCATTTTCTTCTTCATTTTTCTCATCTTTTTCTTCCTCTTTTTCTTCTTCTTCTACATCTCCTTTTTCCTCTTTGTCTTCTTCTTCTTCTTCATCATCATCATCATCATCATCATCATCTTTGTCTTCATCATCATCATCTTCTTCTTCTTCTTCTTCATCTACTAGCACTGCTACTACTTCTTCTTGAACATTATTTTCTTCTTCTTCTTCTTCTTCTTCTTCTTCTCTTCTTCCCCTTCTTCATCTTCTTCTTCTTCTTCTTCTTCCTTTTCTTCTTCTTCTTCTTCTTCTTCCTCTACTTCTTCTTCTTCTGCTTCCTCTGTTTCTTCTTGTTCTTCTTCTTTTTCTTCTACTACTTCTTCTTCTCTTATTTTTCTTACTCTTCTTCTTCTTCTCCATCTTCTTCTACTACTTCTTTTTCCTTATCTTCTTATTGTTCTTCTAATTCCTCTGCTTCTTCTTCTTCTTCTACTACTTCTTTTGCATCTTCTTCTTCTTCTTCTTTATCTTCTTCTTCCTCTTCTTCTTATTCTTCCAATTCCACTTTGTCTTCTTCTTTCTATTATTCTTCCTGTTTCTCTTCCTCTTCCTTTTCTTCGTCTTCTTTATCTTCCTCTTCTTCTTCTTCTTCTTTCTTTCTTCTTCCATCTTCCTAATTCAATCATACTTCTTATTTCTTCCTTCTTCCTTCTTCCTTCTTCTTTCTTCTGACTGTCTTCTTCTATCTTCCTTCTTCCATCTTCTTTTTTCCTTCTTCTTTCTACTTTCTTCATTATTCTTTCTCCTTCTTTATTCTTCTTCTTCTTCTTCCTCTTCATCTTCCTCATCACTTACTTCTTCTTCCACTTCCTCCACTTCTTCTTCTTCTTCTTCTTCTTTTTCTTCTTCTTTTCTTACTTTTTCCTCTTCTTCTTCTTTTCTATTTCTTCTTCTTCCTCCTCTAATTTCTCATCTTCCTCTTCTTCTACTTACTCAGCTTGTTCTTTTTCTTCCCCTCTTCTTCTTTCTCTTCTTCCTCTTCTTCTTATTCCTCATCTTCCTCTTCATCTTCTTCTTGTACTTCTTCTTCTTCCTCCTCTTCTTCATCTTCTTCTTTTTCTTCTTCCTATCCTTCTTCCTTTTCTTCTTCTTCTCCTCCCATTTCTCCTCTTCTTCTTTTTCTTCTTCTTCTACCCCTTCTTCACCTTCTTCTTGTTATTCCTCGTCTTCTTCTTCTTCTTCTTCTTCTTTTTATTCTTCTTCTTCTTCTTCTTCTTCTTCTTCTATTTCCTCTTCTTCTACTTTTTCTTCTTCCTCTTCTTCTTCATCTTCCTCTTCTTCTTCTTCTTCTAGTCTTCTTCTTCTTCTTCATTTTGTCATCTTTTTCTTCCTCTTTTTCCTCTTCTTCTTCGTCTTCTTCTTCCTCTTCGTCTTCTTCTTCTTCTTCATCATCTTCATCTTCATCATCATCAACATCTTCTTCTCTTCTTTTTCTTCTCTTCTTCTTCTTCTCCTTCTTCTTCCACTTCTTTTTCCTTATCTTCTTATTCTTCTTCTGATTGCTCTGCTTCTTCTTCTGCTACTAACTTCTTATGCTTCTTCTTTTTCTTCTTCTTCTTCTTTCTCTTCTTCTGCTTCTTCTTCTTCTTCTTTCTCTTCTTCTGTTTCTTCTTCTTCTTCTTTTTCTTCTTCTTCCTCTTCTTCTTCTTCTTCTTCTTTCTCTTCTTTTTGTTCTTCCACTTTGTCTTCTTCTTCCTCTTCTTCTTCCTCTTTCTCTTCCACTTCCTTTTCTTTGTCTTCTTCTTCTTCTACTTCTTCTTCTTCTTCTATCTTCCTTCTTCCATTTTCTTTCTTCTATCATCCTTCTTTTTCTTCCTTCTTCCCTCTTTTTTCTTCCTACTACCTTCTTCTTTCTTCCTACTTCCATCCTCTTTCTTCCTTCTTCTTTGTAATTTCTTTATCCTTCTTTCTCCTTCTTTATTCTTGTCCTTCTTCTCCTTCATCTCCTTCATCTTTCTCATCTTCTTCTTCTTCTTCTTCTTCTTGTTCCTCCACCTCTTCTTCATCATCTTCTTCTTCTTCTTTTTTTTTCTTTCATTTTCCTTGTTTTTTTCAACTTCTTCTTCTTCTTCCACGTCCTCCTATTCCTCATTTTTCTATTCTTCTGCTTACTCTTGTTGTTCTTTTTCTTCCTCTTCTTCTTCTTTCTCTTCTTCCTCTTCTTCTTATTCATAATCTTCCTCCTAATCTTCTTGTTGTTCTTCTTCCTCCTCTTCCTCTTCTACTTCTCTTCTTTTTCTTCTTCCTATCCTTCTTCTTTTTCTTCTTCTTCTTCTTCTTGTTCTTCCTCTTCCTCTTCCTCTTTTTCTTCTTCTATCTCTTTTTCATCATCATCCTCATCGTCTCATTCTTCTTCTTGTTCTTTCTTCTTCTTCTTCTTCATCTTCTTCTTTCTCTTCTTCTTCTCCTCCTTCTTCTTCTTCATCTTCATCTTCTTCTTCATTTTCTTCTTCTACAACTTTCGCTTCTTTTTCTTCTTCTTCTTATTCTTTTCTACTTCCTCTTCTTCATCCTTCTCGTCCTGTTCCTCATCTTCCTCTTATTCTCCTTCTTCTTCATCTTCTTATTCTTTCACTTCGTCTAATTCTTCTTCATCTTCTCCTTGCTCTTCTACCTCATCTTCCTCTCACTTTTCATCTTCTTCTTCCTCTTCTTCTTCTTCTTCCTCCTCTTTCTCTCCTTCTTCTTCGTCTTCCTCTTCTCCTTCTCGTTGTTCTTCCTCTTCCTCTTCTTCTTCTTCAACTTCTTTCCTTTCTTCTTCTTCTTCTTCTTCTTACTATTCTTCAGGTTCTTCTTCTTCTTCTTCTTCTTCTTCCTTTTCTTCTTCCTCCTCTTCCTCCTCCTCTTTCTTATTCTTCTTCATTTTCCTCTTCCATACCTCTTCTTCTTCTTTTTCCTCATCATTTTCTTCCAGTTTTTCTTCTTCTTCCTCTTTTTCTTCTTCTTCTTCTTCTTCATCTTCATCTTCATCTTCTTCTTCTTCTTCTACTAATCCTAATAATACTACTACTAGTACGACTGCTTCTTCTTCATCTTCTTCTTCTTCTTCTTCTTCTTCTTCTCTTCTTCACCTTCTTCATCATCTTCTTCTTCATCTTCTTCATCTTCTTCCTCTTCTTCATCTTCTTTTTTTTCTTCTTCTTCTTCTTCTTTATCTTCTACTTCTCCTACTCCTCTTCCTCTTGTTTTTCTTCTTCTTCTTCTTTTTCTTTTTCTACTTTTTCCACTTTTGCTTTCTTATCTTCTTATTCTTCTTCTGATTCCTCTGCTTCTTCTTCTACTTCTTCTTCTGCTTCTTCTTCTTTACCTTAATTTTTTTTGAAACTCTTTGACCCCAAAATTTTGGGAAAGAATCCATATTCGTGGTAATGAAAAAGAACCTGATCGAACCCTCTTGGATCTTTCTTGAGGGAGGATAGGAGAGACCATAAGATTCTCATCTTTCCGAATGATCCACCTTCCTTC
>JAIUJO010000146.1:1027500-1030000 GCA_023846275.1 Vanilla planifolia
CTTGTTCCTTCTTTTTTTCCCCATCTTCGTAGTCTTCTTTTTCTACTACTACATTTTACTTCTTCTTCGTCTTCCAAATCTTCTTCTTTCTATTCTTCTTCTTCTTCTTCTTCCTTTTCTTCTTCATCTTCTTCTTCTCCTCCTCCTTCTTCTTCTTCTTTTTCCCTTCTTCTTCTTCTTCTTCAACTACTTCTTCTTCCTCACCTTGTTCCTCCTCTTCTTCTTCTTCTTCTCCTATGCTTCTTATTCTTCCCCATCTTCTTCTTATTCTTCATCCTCTTCTTCCCCATCTTCCTCTTCTTTTCCTTCCCCATCTTCCTCTTCTTCTTCTTCTTCTTCCCCTTCTTCAACTTCTTCTTCCTCTTCTTCTTCTTCACGTTTTTCTTCCTCCTCCTCCTTCTCCTTCTCTTCTTCTTCTACTTCTTGTTCTTTTTTTTAATCTAATCCTTCTTCTTCTTCTTCTTATTCTATGCCTATTTCTTCCTCTTCTTCTTCATCTTCCCCATGTTCATTCTCTTCTTCTTCATCTTCGTCATCTTTTTCTACTTGTTCCTCTTTGTCTTCTTCTACTTCTTCTTTTTCTTCTTCTTCTTCTTCTATGTCTTCATCTTCTTGTTCTTCTTCTTCTTCTACTGCTGCTTCTTCTTCCTCTTTCTCTTCTCCTTTTTCCTCTTCTTCTTGTGCTGCTGCTTCTTCTTCTTTTTCTCCCCTTCTTTCACTTTTTCATCTTGTTCTTGTTCTTGTTCTTCTTCCTCTTCTTTTTCTTCCTCTTCTTCTTCCTCTTCTGCTTCTTCTTTTTCTTCTTTCTTCTTCTTCATCTTCATCTTCTAGTTCTTCTTCTTCTTCTACTACTTACTTCTTCCTTTTTCTCTTCTTCTTTTTCCTCTTCTTCTTGTGCTGCTGCTTCTTCTTACTTTCTCCTCTTCTTTCACTTTTCAACTTGTTCTTTTTCTTCTTGCTCTTCTTCTTCTTCCTCTCCTTGTTGTTGTTCTTGTTTTCTTCATCATCTTCTTCTTCCTCTTCTTCATCTTCTTCCTAATCCTCTCTTCTTCTTGCTCGCCATCTTCTACATCTTCTTCCTCATCTTCCTCATCCACCTCATCTTCTTCTTCTTCTTCTTCCTGTTCTTCCCCCTTCTTCTTCTCCTTTCTACTACTCTTCTTCTTCTTCTTCTTCTTCTTCCTCTTTATCTTCTTTTATTTTTTCTCCTTTATCTTCTTCTTCTTCCCCTTCTTCTTCTTCTTCTTCCTCTTCTTCTTTATCATCTTCTACTTCTTCTCATTCTCCTTCCTCTTATTTTTCCTCTTTTCTTCTTCTTCTTCTTCTTCTTCTTCTTCTTCTTCTACTTCTACTTCGTCTTCTTTTCCATCTCAAGTTCTTCTACTTCCTCTTCTTGTTCTTGTTCTTGTTCTTCTTCATGTTCTTCTTCTTCTTACTTTTGTTCTCATTTTTGCTCATTTTCTTCTTGTTCCTCATTGTCCTCTACTCACCTTCCTCTTCTTCTTCTTCTTCTTCTTCTTCCTCCTCCTCTTTCCCATCTTCTTCTTCCCCCACTTTCTCTGCTTCTTCTTCCTTTTCTTCTTCCTCTTCTTCCCCTTCTTCTTGTTCCACTACTTCTACTACTACTACTACTTTTTTTCTTCTTAATCTTCTTCTTCTTCTTCTTCTTCCTCTTCTTCTTCTTCCTCCTCTTCTTCTTCTTCTTCTTTTTCTTCTTCTTCTTTTCCTTCTTCTTCTTTTTTTATACTTTTTCTTCATTTTCTACTTCTCCTTCTTCTTCTTATTATTATTATTCTTATTCTTATTCTTCTTCATCTTATTTTTCTACCTCCTCTACTACTCATTCTTCTTCTTCCTCTTCTTCTCTTCTTCTATTACTACTTCTTTTTCTTCTTCTTCTTCTTATTCATCGTCATCTTCTTCTTCTTCCTCTTCTTCTTCTACATCTTCTTTTTCTTCTTCTTCCTCTTCTTCTTCTTCTTCTTCCTCTTCTTTTTCTTCTTCATCAACTTCTTCTTCTTTTTTAACTTCTTCTTCTCATTGTTGTTGTTCTTCTTCTTCGCCTTCCTTTTCTTCTTCTTCTTCTCCTCCGCCTTTTTCTTCTTGTATCCCTTATTATTCTTCTTCTTTTTTTGTTGCTCCTTCTTTTTCTTCTTCTTATTCTTCTCCTTCTTCTTCTTTTTCATCCTCTTCTTTTTCTTTTGCATTATATTCTCCTACTTCTTTTTCTTCTCCTTGTTTTTCATCTTCTTCTTCTTCTTCTTCTCCTTCCCCTCCTACATTTTCTCTTTCATCATCTTCTCCTTGTTCACCTTCTTCTTCTTCATCTACTTCTTCTTCTTCTTCTTCTTCTTCCTCTTCTTCTTCTTCTTCTTCTTCTGCTTTTTCTTCTTCTACTACTTTTTTCTTCTTCTACTTCTTCCACTTCTACTTCTTCTCCTTCTTTTTCTTCTTCTCCATCTTGATATTCTTCTTCTTTTTCTTCTTCTTCTTTTTTTAT
>JAIUJO010000146.1:1035000-1040000 GCA_023846275.1 Vanilla planifolia
TTCTTTCTGCCTTCTTCTTTCTTCTTTCTTTTTTCATCTTTCTCCCTCTTTCTTCTTCTTTCTCTTCTTCATCATCTTCTTCTTCTTCTTCTTCTTCTTCTTCTTCTTCTTCATCTTCTTCTTCTTCTTCTTCTTCCTCTTCCTCCACTCTTTTATTTTTCTTCTTCTTCTAATACTTTTACTTCTGTCCCTTTTTTCTTCTCCTTCTTCTTATTCTTCTTCCTTTTCTTCATCTTCCTGTTCTTCTCTTCTTCTTCTTCTCCTTCCCTTCTTCTTCCACTTCAACTTCTTCTTCTTGTTCTTCCTCCTCCTCTTCCCATCTTCTTCCTCTTCTACTTCTTCTTTTCTTTCTCTTCTTTTTCATCACCTTCTTCTTCATCTTCTTCTTCATCTGCTTCTTCTTTTGTACTTCTACCTCTTCTTCTTCCTCCTCTTCTTCCCTTTTGACTTCTTCTACTTCATCATTTTCATCTTTTTCTACTACTTCTACTTCTTCTTCTTCTTTTTCTTCTTCTTCTTCATCATCTTCTTCTTCTTCTTCTTCTTCTTCTTTTTCTACTTCTTCCTCTTCTTCTTTCTCCTCTTGTTCCTCTTCTTTCTCTTCTCTTCTTTCTCTTTTTATTCTTCTTTTTCTTCTTCTTCTCTTTTTGTTTCATCTACTTATTCTTCTTCTTCTTCTTTTACTTCTTCTTCTTCTCCTATTTTTCTTCTTCTTCTTCCTCTTCTTCCTCTTTTTCTTCTTCCTCCTCTTCTTCCACTTCCACCTATTCCTCTCTTCCTCTTCTTCTTCTTCTTGCTCTCCTCTTCTACTTCTTCCTCTTCTTCTTCTTCTTGTTCCTCCTCTTTTTCCCCATCTTCCTAGTCTTCTTCTTCTTCTACTATTTTTTGCTTCATCTTCGTCCTGCAGATCTTCTTCTTTCTCTTCTTCTTCTACTTCTTCCTTTTCTTCTTCATCTTCTTCTTCTTCTAATCCTTCTTCTTCTTCTTCTTCTTTTACTTTTCCATATTTTTCTTCTTCTTCATCTACAACTACTTCTTCTTCTTCTTCCTCACCATGTTCCTCATCATCATCATCTTCTTCTTCTTCTATGCTTCTTTCCCTTCTTCCTCTTCTTCTTATTCTTCTTATTCTTCCCCATCTTCTTCTTATTCTTCTCCCTCTTCTTCCCCATCTTTCTCTTGTGTTCCTTTCCCATCTTTCTCTTCTTCTTCTTCTTCTTCTTCCCCATCTTCAACTTCTTCTTCTTCTTCTTCTCTTTCCTATTCTTCTTCTTCTTCTTCTTCTTCTTCTTCCTCCTCCTCCTCCTCCTCCTCCTCCTTCTCCTTCTCTTCTTCTTCTAATTCTTTTTCTTATTATTTTCCTTCTAATCCTTCTTCTTCTTCTTCTTCTACACCTATTTCTTCCTCTTCGTCTTCATCTTCCTCATCTTCATTCTCTTGTTCTTCGTCTTCTTCATCTTTTTCTACTACTTCCCCTTTGTCTTCTTCTGCTTCTTCTTCTTCTTCTTCTTCTTCGTTTTCATCTTCTTGTTGTTCTTCTTCTTCTACTACTACTACTTCTTCTTCTTCCTCTTTCTCTTCTTCTTTTTCCTCTTCTTTTTCCTCTTCTTCTTGTGCTACTGCTACTTCTTCTTTTTTTCCTCTTCTTTCACTTTTTCATCTTGTTCTTGTTCTTCTTCCTCTTCTTTTTGTTGTTCTTGTTTTCTTCATCATCTTCTTCTTCCTCTTCTTCATCTTCTTCCTAATCCTCTTCTTCTTCTTGCTCGCCTTCTTCTTCATCTTCTTCCTCATCTTCCTCATCCACCTCATCTTCTTCTTCCTCTTCTTCCTGTTCTTCCTCTTCTTCTTCTTCTTTTTGTTACTCTTCTTCTTCTTCTTCTTCTTCTTCTTCCTCATCATCTTCTTCTTGTTTTTCTCCTTTATCTTCTT
Source organism: Vanilla planifolia (assembly GCA_023846275.1). Lineage (NCBI taxonomy): Eukaryota > Viridiplantae > Streptophyta > Magnoliopsida > Asparagales > Orchidaceae > Vanilla > Vanilla planifolia. The sequence goes on from JAIUJO010000146.1 coordinate 1,036,930, forward strand.
CTTCTTCCCCTTCCTCTTCCTTTTCTTCTTCTTCTTCTTCTTCTTTTTCATCATCTAGTTCTTCTCGTTCTCGTTCCTCTTCTTTTTCTTCTTTTTCTTCTTTTCTTCTTCTTCTTCTTGTTACTTTTCTTCTCATTTTTGCTCATTTTCTTCCTGTTACTCATCGTCTTTTACCTCACCTTCCTCTTCTTCTCCTTCTTTTTCTTCCTCCTCTTTCCCATCTTCTTCTTCCTCCAACTTCTCTGCTTCTTCTTTCTTTTCTTCTTCTTCTTCTTCCCTTTCTTCTTCTTCTTCCCCTTCCTCTACTACTACTACTACTACAACTACTTCTTTTCTTCTTAATCTTCTTATTCTTCTTCTTCCTCTTCTTCTTCTTCTTCCTCTTCTTCTTCTTCCACTTTTTCTTCTTCTTCTTCTTCTTCTTCTTCTACGTTTTCTTCTTTTTGTACTTCTCCCTTTTCTTCTTATTATTATTATTATTCTTATTCTTCTTCTTCTTCTTCATCATCTTTTTCCTCTATTACTATTTCTTCTTCTTCTTCCTCGTCCTCCTCCTCCTCTTCTTCTTCTTCTTCTATTACTACTTCTTCTTTTTCTTCTTCTACTTCTTCTTCTTCTTATTCATCGTCATCTTCTTTTTCTTCTTCTTCTTCTTCTTCTTCTTCTTCCTTTTCTTTTTCTTCTTCATCATCTTCTTCTTCTTTTTCAACTTCTTCTTCTTCTTCTTCTCTTTTTTCTTCTTGTATCCCTTATTCTTCTTCTTCTTTTTCATCTTCTTCTTCTACTTTTTTTTCTTCCTATTCTTCTCCTTCTTCTTCTATTTCTTCCTTTTCTTTTGCTTTTGCACTATGTTCTCCAACTTCTTCTTTTTCTTCTCCTTGTTTTTCATCTTCTTCTTTTGCTTCTTCTTCTTCTCCTTTATTTTCTCTTTCATCAACTTCTCCTTGTTCTTCTTCTTCTTATTCATCTACTTCTCCTTCTTCTTCTTCTTCTTCTCGATCTTCTTTTTCTTCTTCTTCTTCTTATGCTTTTTCTTATTCTTCTCCTACATTTTTTTCTTCTTATACTTCTTCTACTTATGCTTCTTCTCCTTCTTTTTCTTCTTCTTCATTCTTTTTATTATTATTATTATTATTATTATTCATCTTCTTCTTCTCCTTCTTCCTCTTCTACTTGTTCTTCTTCTCCTTCTTCTTCTTCTCCATCTTCTTCTTCTTCTTCTTCTTCTTCTTCTTCTTCAACTTCTTCTTCTTCTTCTGCTGCTTCTTCTCCTTCTTTTTCTTCTTCTCCTTGTTCTTCTTCTTCTTCTTTATTTTGCTTCTTAATCTTTTTCTTTGTCTTCTCCTTCTTCTTCTTCTTCTTCTTGATTCTTCTTCTTCTTATTCTTATTCTACTCCTTTTTGTTCATCTCCATCTTCTTCTTCTTCTTCGTCCACTACTTGCTCTTATTCTCCTTGTTCTTCTAATTTTTCTTCTTCTTCTTGCTCCTTCTTCGTCTTCTCCTTCTTTGCCTCCTTCTTCTTCATCTTCTTCATCTTCTTCTCCTTCTTCTTCATCTTCTTCTTCTTTGCCTTCTTCTTCTTGGTCATTCTTTTTTTACTGCTTCTTCTCCTTCTTTTTTTTCTTCATCTCCTTCTTCTTCTCTTTCTTCATTTTCTTGTTCTCCATCTTCTTCTACCTCTTCTTTTTTATTTTTCTTCTTCTCCTGCTTCTTCTTTTTCATCATCTTCTCTTCCTCTTCTTCTCTTTCTTCTTCCCCCTTCTTGTTCGCCTACTTCTTGTCCTTCTTCTCCTTCATCTTCTTCTCTTCTTCTTCTAATACTTCTACTTTGTCTTCTTCTTCTTTTTCTTCTTCCTCTACTTTTTCTTCTTCATCATCTTCTTCTTTTTAATCTCTTCCTCTTTCTTTTTCTTCTTCTTCTTCTTCATCATCTTCTTCTTCTTCTTCTTCGTCTTCATCTTCTTCTTCTTCTTTTTCTACTTTTTCTTCTTTTTCTTCTTCCCTCTTCTTCTCCTTCTTCTTTTTCTTCTAATACTTCTCCTTGTTTTTCATCTTCTTCTTCTCCTCCTTTTTTCCTTCATCTGCTTCTCCTTCCTCTCCCTCATCTTCTTCATGTACTTCTTCTTCTTCTTATTCTTCTTCTTCTGCTTCTTCTTCTTCTCCTCCACTTTTTTCTTCTACTTCCTCTACTTCTGCTTTCTTCTACTTCGTTTTCTTCTTCTCCAACTTGATCTTCTTCTTATTTTTATTCTTCTTCTTTCTTTTTATTATTACCTTTTTTTATTATTCATCTTCTTCTTCTCATTCTTCTTCTTCTACTTATTCTTCTTCTCCTCCTTCTTCTTCTCCATCTTCTTCTTCTTCTTCTTCTTCTTCTTCTTCTTTTTCAACTTCCTCTTCTTCTTCTTCTTCAGTTGCTTCTTCTCCTTCTTCTTTTTTCTTCTTCTTCTTCTTCTTTATTTTGCTTCTCATTCTTCTTCTTCTCCTTCTTCTTCTTCTTCTTCTTTTTCTTCTTCTTCATCTTCTTCCTCTTCTTCATCTTCTTCTTCTTCTTCTTTGCTCCTCATTCTTCTTCATCTTCTTGTTTGACTCCACCTTGTTCTTCTCCATCTTCTTCTTCTTCTTCTTCTTTTAATTCTACTTCTTCTTGGTCTTCTTCATCTTCTCCTTCTTCTCCTTCTTCTTCTTCTCCTTCTTCTCATTCATCTTCTTCGTCTTCTTCTCCTTCTTCTTCAACTTCTTCTACTTTGCCTTCTTCTTCTTGGTCATCTTTTTCTTCTGCTTCTTCTCCTTCTTTTCTTCCTCTCATTCTTCATCTTCTCTTTCTCCTTTTTCTTGTTCTCTGCCTTCTTCTACTTCTTTTTTATTTTTCTTCTGCTCCTTCTTTGTCATCCTCTTCTTCATCCTCTTTTTCTCTTTTTTCTTCTCCTTCTTTTTCTCCTACTTCTTCTCCTTCTTCTCCTTCATCTTCTTCTTCTTCTTCTTCTTCTTCTTCTCCTTCTGCATCTTCTTCTTCTTATTCTTCTTATTCTTCTACTTTCTGTTCTTCTTCTACTTCTCCTCCTTCTCC
>JAIUJO010000146.1:1062500-1067500 GCA_023846275.1 Vanilla planifolia
TTCTTCTTCTTCTTCTTCTTCTCCCTCTTCCTCTTCTTCTTCTTCTTCTTCTTCTTCTTCTTCCTTTTCTCCTTCCTCCTCTATTTCTTCTTCTTCTCCTCCTTCTCCTTCTTCATCTTCTTCTTCTTCTTCTTCTTCTTCTTCTTCTTCCTTTTCTTCTTCCTCTTCTTCTTTCTTTTATTCTACTTTTTCCTCTTCTTCTTCCTATTATTCTTCTTCTCCTTCTCCTTCATCATCATAATCTTCCTCTTCTTCTTCTTCATCTTCTTCTCCTATTTCTTCTTCTTATTCTTCTTCATCATCCCTCCATCCAAGTTCTCTAATCCCTAATACCTAATCCCTAAACCATAATCCTCAATACCAATTCCCTAATCAATAATCTCTAATCCTTAAACCTTAATCTTAATTATAATTATTAAATCTCAAATGCTTAATCTCTCATCCCTAATACTTAAACTCTAATAAATAATCACTAATCTTTAATCATTACTCTCTAATACCTATTCCTTAATCCATAATCTGTAGTAATTAATCCCTCAATCCTAAATCTCTAATCATTAATCTCTTCATCTCTAACCCCTAATTCTAAATCGTTATTCCTTAATCTTTAATCCATTTTACTTATTCCTTAAGTCCAACACTTTAATCCCTAACCCTTGATCTTTAAACCCTAACCTAATTACAAATCCATAATCCATAATCCCTAATCCTTAATCCTTAAAATATAATCCCTAATCTTTCTTTTCTTAATCCCTAATCGTTAATCCCTTAACCCAAATCCCTAATCTCTAATCCTTAACCCTTCTCTTCATCCCCTTCATCTTATTCTCCAACTACTTCTTTCTCTTCTTCTTTTACTTCTTCTTTTACTTCTTCTACTTCTCCCTTATTTTGTTCTTCTTCTTCCACTTCTTCCTTATCTTCCTCTTCTTCTTCTTCTTCTTCTTCTTTTACTACTTCTTTTTCTTCTTCTTCTTCTTCTTCTTGTACTTCTTCTTTTTCTTCTTCTTCTTCTTCTTCTTCCTACTCTTCTTCTTCCTCTTGTCTTCTTCCTCTCCATCTTTTTTTCTTGTTCTTCTTCTTCCTTTTCTTCTTCTAATTCTTCATCATCATCATCTTCTTCTTCTTCTTATTCTTATTCTTATTCTTCTTCTTCCTCTTCTTCATCATCATCATCATCATCATCTTCTTCTTCTTCTACTTCTCCTTCTTCTCCTTCCTTATCTTCTTACATAATCATTAATACATCTCTAATCTATAATCTTTAATACTTAATCCCTAATCTCTAATCCTTAATACTTAATCCTTATAAATATTCCTTATATCCTTCTTTCAACTCCCTAATCCCTAACCCCTAATCCCTAAACCCTAATCCCTAATTGCTAGTCCATAATCCCTAATCATGAATCCCTAATCTCGAATCCCTAATCCCTAAACCTTCCCTCCCTAATCCCAAATACCTAATCCATCTCTTCTTCCTTTTCCTCTTCTACAGCTTATTCTTCTTCATCCTCTTCTTCTTCTTCTTCCCCTTCATCTTCTTCTTCCTTATCTTCTTCTTCCTCTTCTTCCTCTTCTTCTTTTTCTTCTTCTTCCTCTTCTTCCTCATCTTCCTTGTCTTCTTCATCTTCTTCTTCTTCTTCTTCCCCTTCATGGTCTTCTTCTTTTTCTTGTTCTTCTACTTTTGCTTCTGCTTCTTCTTTCCTTTCTTCCTCTTCTTCTCTTCCTTCTTCCTTTTCTTCTTCTTCCCTTCTTCTTCTTCTTCTTCTTCTCTCTCTTTCTCTCTTCCTCTTCTTCTTCTTCATCTTCTTCTTCCTCCTCTTTTTCATATTATTATTATTATTATTATTATTATTATTATTATTATTATTATTATTATTATTATTGTTATTATTATTATTATTATTATTATTATTATTATTCTCCTTCTTCTTCTTCTTCTTCTTCTTCTTCTTCTACTTCTATTTCCTCTTCTTCATCTTCTTCTTCTTCCATTTTTACCTCTTCTTCTACTTTCGCTTCTATTTCTTCTACTACATCTTCTTTTTTTCCGTCTCCTTCTTCTTCTTCTTCTTCTTCTTCTTCTTCTATTTCTTCTTGCTCTTCATCTTGTTCTTTTACTTCTTCATCTTTTCTTCTTCTCTTGTTCATATTCTTCTTCTTCTTCTTCTTCTTCATCATCATCTTCTCCTTCTTCGTTTTCATCTTCTTCTTTTTCCCCTTCTTCTTCATCTTCTCCTTCTTCTTTTCATTTTCTTCTTCTTCCCTTTCTTTTTCCTCTTAATCTTATTATTATTATTATTATTATTATTATTATTATTATTATTATTATTATTATTATTATTATTATTCATCTTCTTCTTCTTCTTCCTCTTCGACTTCTTCTCCTTCTCCTTCTCTCGATCTTTCTTCTTCTCCTTCTCTTTCTTTTTCTCCTGCTCCTACTCTTTTCCTTCTCCTTAACCATCTCCTTCGCCTTCTTCATCTCCTTCTCCTTCTTTCTCTACTTCTTCTCCTCCTTCTTCTTCATCATCTTCTTCTTCCTTCTTTCTTCTTTCTTCTTTCTAATTTCTAATCTCTTCATTCTTCTTCCTTCATCTGACATCCTTCCTTTTTCTTCCTTCCTCCTTTCTTCTTTATTCTTCCTCTTGTTCTTTTTGTTCTTCATGTTCTTCTTGTTCTTATTCTTGGATTTTGACTTCTCCTTATCATTTTCTTCTTCTTCTTCTTTCTGTCTCTTTCCTCTTTTCTTTTTCCTTCTCCCTAATCCCTATTCTCTAATACTTAATCCCCAAACCATCCTTAATTTCTAACCCTTATTTTTTAATCCCTAACTTCTAATCCATAATCTCTAATATTTAAACTTTAATCTATAATACCTAATCCCTAATCCCAAATCTATAGTTCATAATCCCTAATCCTTAATCTCTAATCCGTCATCTATAATCCTTCATCACTAATCCCAAATCCTTAATCTCCAATCTCTCATCTATAATCCTTCATCACTAATCCCTAATCTTAAATCCTAAACCCTATCTCCAATCTTCATATCAATCTTTAATCTTGAATCCTACATTCTTAATCTCTAATCTCTAATTCTAAATACCTAATCTTTAATCTTAAATCACTAATCTCTAATCCTTAATAATTAATCCCTTAGTTATTAATCCCTAATATCTAATTCTTAATCATTAATCTCTTTATCCGCAATCCCTAATATCTAATCACTAATCATTAATCCTTAATCTTTATTACTTATTTCCTAATCCTTACACCTTATTCCATAATCCCTAATCTTTAAATCCTAATCCCTAATTGCTAACTCGTAAACCACTAACCACTAATATAACTCATAATCGTCAATTCTTCCCTCCCTAATCTTTAATCCACACTTAATTATCCTTAATCAATAATCCTTTCTTTCATAATCCTTAATTCTTAATCTCTAACCCTAATCCCTAATCCTTAATGAGACTCTTCTTCCTCTTTCTTCTACATCTTCTTTTTCTTTTTCTTCCTCTCCTTTCTTATCTTCCTCTTCTTTCAAATCTTCCTCTTCTTCTTCTTTTTCTTCTTCTTCCTTCTCTTCCTATTCTTCTACTTCTTCTTCTTCTTTCACTTTTCTTCCTCTTCTTCTTTGCCTTCTTCCTCCCCCTCATCTTTTTCCTCTTCTTCTTCTTCTTCATCATAATCTACTTCCTCTGCTTCTTTGTCTTCTCCTTCTTCTTCATGTTCTTCTGCTTCTTCTTCTTCTTCTTCTTCTTCTTCCTCTCCTTCCCCTTCTTCTTCTTCCTCTCATTCAATCTCTCTTCTTCTTCTTCTACATCTTCTTCTTCTTCTTCTAATTCTAAATCTAATTCTTCTTCGTCTTCTTCTTCTTCTTCTTCATTTTTATCTTCTTCTCTACTTTGTGTACCTCTTCTTCTTTTTTTTAATCTTCCTCTTCGTCTTCTTCTTCCTCTTTTTCTTCTTCTCAACCTTCTTCTCCTTCTTCTTCTACATACTCTTCCCCTTCTTCTTTTTCTTCCTCTTCTTCTTCTTCTTTTTTGTTACCTTCTCTGCCTCCTTCTTCTTCGTCTTCCTATTCTTCTACTTCTTCTTCTTCTACTTCCTCCTTCTCCGCCTCTTCTTCTTCTTCATCACCTTATTCTTATTCTTACTCTTCTTCTTCTTCTTCTTATTCTTATTTTGATTCTTCTTCCTATTCTTCATCTGCCTCTTCTTCTTCTTCTACTTCTTACTATTATTCTCTTACTTCTTCCTTTTCTTCTTATACTTTTTACTCTTTTTCTTCCTCTTCCTCTTCTTCTTATTCTTTATCTTCTTCTTCTTCTTAATCATCTTGTACTTCTTCTTCTAGCTCTTCTTCTTCCTCTTCTTTCTCTTGTTCTTCTTTCTCTTCTTCGTCATCTTCTTCTTCTTCTTCTCTTCTTCTTTTTCATTTTCTTCATCATCTTCTACTTCTTTTTCTTCCTCTTCTTTTTCTTCTTCTAGTTTTACTTTTTCCTCTTCTTTTTCCTCCTCTTCTACATCTTCTGCTTCTTTTTCCTCTTCTTCTTCTTCTTCTTCTTCTTCTTCTCTTTCTACTTCTTCTTCTTCTTCCCTTTTTATTTCTTCTACTACTTATTCTTTTCCTTCTTCTTGTTCTTCTTCTTCATGTTCTTTTATTTCTTCTTCTTCCTCTTTTTCCTCTTCTTCATCTTTTTCTTCTTCTTTATTTCTTATTATTCTTCTTCTTCTTCATCATCATCATCTTCTTCTTCTTCTTCTTTTGCCTCTTCTTCTTCTTCTTCACCATCATCTTCTTCTTCTTCTTCTTCACCATCATCTTCTTCTTCTTCTACCTCCTCACCTTCTTCTCCTTCTTATTCTTATTGTTCTCAATCTTCTTCTTCTTCTTCTTCTTCATCTTCTTCTTCTTCTTCTTCTTCCTCCTCCTCCTCTTCTTATCCTTCAACCTCTTCTTCTTCTACTACTCTACTTCTTCTTCTTCTTCTTCT
>JAIUJO010000146.1:1072500-1102500 GCA_023846275.1 Vanilla planifolia
TCCTTTTACCATAACCTTAATACCTTTTTCTTAATCTCTAAACCTTAATTTTTAATCCTTAATCCTCAATTCCTCTTCTTCTTCTGCTTCTTCCCTTTCTTCTTCTTCTTCTTATCTTCTTCTTCTTCTTCTTCTTCTTCTTTTTCTTCTTTTTGTTCTTATTCTTCCTTTACTTCTTCTTCTTCTACATCTTCTTCTTGTTTTCCTTCTTCTTGTTCTTCTTCTTCTTCTTCATCATCATCTTCTTCTTCTTCCTCTTCTTCTACTCCCACTTCTTCCTTTTCTTCCTTTTCTTCTTTTTCCTCTTCCTCTTCCTTCTACCTCATCGTCTTCTTCTACTTCTTCATCCTCTTTTTCCTCTTCTTCCTCTCCATCTTTGGCCTCTTCTTCTTCTTCTTCTTATTCTTCTTCTTACTCTTTTTCTTCTTTTTCTTCCTCTTCTTCCTCCTCTTCTTCTTCTTCCTCCTCCTCCTCCTCTTCTTCTTCCTCTTCTTCTTCCTCTTCTTCTGCTTCTTCTTCCTCTTCATCTTCATCTTCTTCTTCTTCTTCTTCTTCTTATTCTTTCTCCTCGTCTTCCTCCTCCTCCATCATCCTCATCATCTTCTTCTTCCTTCTTTCTTATTTCTTCTTTCTTATTTCTTCTTCCTTCTTTCTTCTTCCTTCTTCATTCCTCCTTACTTCTTCCTTCTTCCTTCTTCCTTCCATCTTCGTTCTTCCGCTGTATTTGTTCCTTCTTCATTCTTCCTTTTTCCTTCTTTTTTCATCTTTCTTCTTTCTTCTTCTTACTTTCTTTTTTCTTGCTTCCTCTTCTTTCTTTCTTCTTCTTTCATTCTCCTTCTTCTTCTTCTTCTTTCTTCTTCTTCTTCTTCTTCTTATTCTTCTTCTCCTACTTCAACTTCATCCTTAATCTCTTATCCCATTCATCCCTAATCCCTTATTTGTAATCCCTAATCTCTCCCTCTTTAATCTTTAATCCATAAGGCCTAATCCCTAAGCCCAAATCTGTGTCCCTAATTACCATATCCCAAAGCCCAAATCTTTAATACCATATCTATCCTTGTTCCCTCATCCATAATCCCTAATCCCTAAACCCTAATGTCGTATCCCTATTCCTTAATTGCTAATCCATAATCCTTAATCATTAATCCTTAATACCAAATCCTTAATCTCTAATTCTTGATCCCTAATCATTAATGCTTACTCCCTAATTCTTAATCCATAATCATTAATCATAAATACCTATCCTCATAATCTCTAATCCCTAATCTCTAATCTAAAATCCCATATCTTGAATCACTAATCTCAGATCTCTAATCTTTATCCCAAATCTCTAATCCATAATCCCTAATGCATAATCCCTTATCCCTAATCCTTAATCCTTAGCCATTAATCCTAAATCCATGATCTATATTCCCTATTCTTTTAATCCTTAATCCCAAATCTTTAATTCCTAATTCTTAATCCCTAGACTCTATTCCTTAAGCCCTATTAGTTAATCACAAATCCCTAATCTATAAACCCTAAAACGAATAGCTAATCCTAAATAAATAATTCTTAAACTCTAAACCTTAATCCCTAATCTCTAAAACTTGACCTCAAATTCCTAATACATCTTTAATCCCTAATCATAAATCCATAATACAAGATCTTTAAGCCATCCCTCTCTTATTCATAAACTGTTTTCTTTTTCTTTTTCTTCTTATTCATATTCTTCTACTTCTTCTTCTACATCTTCTTCTTCTTCTTATTCTTCTTCTACTCCCTCTTTTTCCTTCTTTTCTTTCTTCTTCGTCTTTTACTTCTATTTCTTCTTCTTCTTCTTCTTCTTCTTCTCTTATTCTTCTACTTCTTCTTCCTCCTCTTCTTTTTCTTCTTCTTCTTCTTCTTCTTCTTTTCTTCTTCTTCTTCTTCCTCTTCTTCTTCTTTTTCCTCTTCTTCCTCTTCTTCTTCTTTTTCTTCTTGTACTTCTTCTTCTTGTTCTTGTTCTTCTTCTTTTTTTTATCTTCTTTTCCTCCTCGTCATCCTCTTCCTTCTTGCCCTTCTCCTTACCATCTTCTTCTTCCTCTTCTCCTTCTTCTTCTTCTTGAACTTCTTCTTTTACTTCCTCTAATCCTTCTTCTCTCTTTCTTCTTCTTCTTCTTCTTCTTCATATTACTTAATCCCTATTTCTTAATCCCTACACCTTAATCCCTCCCTACCTTATCTTTTATTACAAATATTTAATCTATAATCCCTAATCCATCCTTTCTTAATCTCTACTCCTTAATCCGTAATCTCTAATTCTTTAGCTTAATCCATAATCCCTGATCCTTAACCTCTAATCCCTAATTCATCCTTAATCCTTAAAACATATTCCTTAATCCTTAATCTTTAATCTTTAATCCTTAAACCTTGATCCCTAATACATGATCCCTAATACCTAATAACTAATCTGTAATCCATAACCTTAATCACAAACCTCTAATCCTTAATCTCTAATTCTTAATCCCTAATCACTAATCCCTCATCCTAATCATAATCACTTAATCTTGAATTCCTAATCCTCAATCTCTAATTCATAATCTTGAATCCAAATCTATAATAATTAATCTCAAATCTTTAATCCATAATCTCTATTCACTAATTCGTAATCCCTAATCCTAAATCCTTAGCATGTAATCCCTTAATTCCTAATCCCTAATTATTAATCTTTTCAACCCAAATCCTTAACCCTAATCTCTAATCCCTAATCCTTAATCTCGAATTCCTTCTACTTATTCCTCAATCCCTAATCCTTAATTCCTAATCCTTAATCCGTAACCCTTAATCCTTGATTTATAATCCTTAATCCCTAACACCTCATGTTATATCCCTCCAACCTTAATCCTTAATCCCGAATCCCTAACCTTCAATCCTTAATCACTTCTTCTTCCTCTTCTTTTTCATTTACTTCTTCTTCCTCTTCTTCCTCATCTTCTTAATCTTCCTCTTCTTCTTCTTCATCTTCTTCTTCTTCCTCTTCTTCTTCTTCTACGACTACTGCTACTTCTTCCTCCTCTTCTTTCTTTTCTTCTTCTTCTTCCTCTTAATCTTCCTCTTCTTCTTTATCTTCTTCTTCTTCTTCTTCTACTTCTTCATTCTCTTCTTCTTCTCCTTGTTGTTCTTTTTCTCCAATTTCTTCTTTTCTTGTTTTTCCTCTTCCTCTTCTTCTTTCTCTTCTTCTTCTTCTTATTCTTCTTACTATTAATATTATTATTATTTCATTTCTTCATCTTTTTCTTCTTATTATTCTTATTCTTCCTCTTCTTCTCTTTCTCCATCTTCTTCTTCTTCTCCTTCTCCATATCTTTAGTCTTCTCCTTCTCCTTCTCCTTTTTGCTCTTCATCTCCTTCTCCTCCTCATTCTCCTCCTCCTCCTCCTACTTCTTCTTCTTCTTTTTCTTCTACTACTTGTTTCTTCTTTCTTCTTTCTTCTTTCTTCTTCCATCTTACTTCTTCCTTTCACCTTCATTCCTCCTTAATTCTTTCTTCCTTCTTTCATCTTCTTTCATTCTTCTTTTTTCTTTATTCCTCCTCTTCCTCTTCTTCTTCTTCCTCCTCATTTTCTACTTCTTTGTCCTTCTTGATCCTTAATCCCTAATCAATAATCCATAATTAACAATCTATAATCCCTAATCCCTAATCTCTAATCCTTAATCTCTAATCCCTAACCTTTAATCACTAATCCATATTCTCTAATCCCACATCCCTAATCTCAAATACGTAACCCTTAATCCTAAATCCTTAATCACTAATCTCTAATCCCTAATGCCTATTTCTTAATCCATAATCTTTAATTCTAAATCTCTAATCTTTAATAATTAATCTTTTAATGCTTAATCCCAAATTTATAATCCTTAATCATTAATCCTTTCATCCTTAATCCCTAACTCTTAATCCTTAATCCCTAATTCATGTTACTTTTTCCCCAATTCTAACTTCCTAATCTATAATCCAAAATCCCTAAACCGTAATCCCTAATTGCAAATCTCTAATCCCTAATCCTTAATCCATATCCCTAATGCCTAATACCCAATCCTTGGCTCCCTAATGCTAAATCCCTAATACCTATTCTCTAATCCCTAATCCCTCCCTCCTAATTTGTAACCTATAATCCCTAATCCCTCCATCCTTAATTTGTAATCCCTAACCCTTCTCTTCTTCTTTTCCACTTCTTTTTCCTCCTCTTCTTCTTCCTCTCTTCTTCCTCTAGTTCCTCTTCTTCTTCCTGTTCTTCTTCTTCTTCAAGTATTTCTTTTTCTTGTTGTTCTTCTTCTTCTTCATTTTCTTCTTCTCTTCTTCTCCTTCTTCTTCTTCTGTTTCTTCTTCTTTTTCTTCTTCTTCTTTTTCTTCTTCTCCTTCTTTTCTTATTCTTCTTATTCCTCTTCTTCTTCCTCTTGTTCTTCTTCCTCTTCTTCTCCTTCATCATCATCATCTTCATCTTCTTCTATTACTTCTTCTTCTTCTTCTATTTCTTCTTCTTCTTTTTCTCCTTCACTTTCTTCTTCCCTTTATCTTTCTCCTTCCCTTTCTTCTTCCCTTTCTCCTTCTCTCACTCATTCTACATCTACTTGTCCTTCTCCTTCACCATCTGCTTCTTCTCCTTCTCCATCACCTTCTCCTCCTCCACCTCCTTCTTCTCCTCATCCATCTTTTCCTTCTCCTTCTCCTTGTTCTTCTTGTTCATCTTCATCATCTTCTTTCTTCTTTCTTCTTTCTTCGTTCTTCTTTCTTCTTTCTTCGTTCTTCTTTCTTCTTTCTTCTTTCTTCTTTCTTTTTTCTTCTTCCTTCTTCCTTCTTCATTCTTCCATCATCTTTCCTTCTTCCTTCTTCCTTTCGCCTTCCTTCTTCCCTCTTACTTCTTCCTTATTCTTTCTTCCTTCTTTTTTCTTCCTCTTCTTCTTCCTCTTCTTCATCTTCTTCTTCTTCATATTCTTTTTCCTATTTTTATTCTTCTTTCTTCTTCTTGCATCCTTCTTTCTCCTTCCTTCTTCTATCTCCTTAATCCTTAATCCCTAATCCCTAATCCATAATCCTTAATCCCTAATCCTTAGTCTATAACTAATCTCAATTTCTTAATCTGTAATCTCTAACCTTTAATCCCTAATCTCTAATCCCTAAAATCTAATCCCTAATCCTTAATTCCTAATTCTTAATCACTAATCCATAATCACAAATCCCTAATCCCTAATCCTTAACCTCTAATGTTAATGCTAATCTAATATACTCTAATCCTTAATCTCTAATCTCTAAACCTAAATCCAACATCCCTAATCACAAATCTCTAATCCTTAATCCCTATTCCTTAATCTCCAATCTTTAATACCGAATCTTTAATAATTAATCCTCAAACTCCCAATTCCTAATCTCTAATCCCTAATTATTAATCCTTTCTTTTAATCCCTTATTCCCAATCCATAAACCCTAATCTCTAATCTCTAATCCCTATTACTTATTCCTTAATCCTTATTCACAAATTCTTAATACTAAATCCCTAATTGCTAACTCCCAAATCTCTAATCCCTAATCACAAATCCCTAATCCTTAATATATCCATCCCGAATCTTTAATCTTTATTCTTCGATACCTTATCTCTAATCCTTCATTCCTTAGTCTCGAATCCCTAATCCTTAACTTTTTATCCTTAATCCCTAACCCATCTCTTCTGACTCTTATCTTCTTCTTCTTCTTCTTCTTCTTCTTCTTCTTCTTTTCTTGTTCATTTTATTGCTCTACTCCTTCCTTTTCTTCTTCTTCTTCGTCTTCTCCTTCTCCTTCTACTTCTTCCTCCCCTTCTGCTACTCTTAGTCTTTCTCCTTCTCTTTCTCCTTCTACTTCTCCTTCTCCATCTCCTTCTCCTTCTCTTCTCCTTCTACTTCTTTAACTTCCACTTTTTCTTCTTCTTCTTCTTCTTCTTTCTTTCTTTCTTCTTTCTTCTTTTTTCTTCCTTCTTCCTTCTTCCTACCTCCATCTTTCATCTTCTTTATTCTTCCTCTTCTTCTCGCTCTTCCTCTTCTTATTCTTCTTCTTCTTCCTCCTCCTCTTCTTCTTCTTTCTTTCTTCTTTCTTCTTTTTTCCTTCTTCATTCCTCCATCTCCTTAGTCCCTAATCCTTAATCCCTAATCCTTAATCCCTAATCCTTAATCTTTAATAACTAATCCATCCTTAATCTTTAACCACTAAACACTTATCCTTAATCTCTAATCTTTAAATGATAATACAAAATACCTAATCCCTAATTCCTAATCTATAATCCATAATCCTTAATCTCAATCCTTAATCAATAATAATTAATCTCCAATACTAAACCTAATCCCTAATCTATAATCCCTAATCTTTAATCTCTAATATTGAACCTTGCATCACTAATATCTAATCTTTAATCTTTAATCCCAAATCCTTATTCTCGAGTCCTTAATCCCTAACCCTAAAACCTTAATCTCTATTTCCTAATCCTTAATAATTATTCTCTTAATACTTAATGCCTAATCTCTAATCCCTAATCATTAATCCCTTAATGATTAGTCTTTAAACTCTAATCTGTAATGCTTAATCCCTAATCCCTAACAACCTCTAATCTCTACTACTTATTCCCTAATCCCTACTCACCAATCCTTAATCCTTAATTGCTAACTCTCGAATCCTTAATCCTTAATCGCCAATCTTTAATCCTGAATCCCACCCTCCAAAATTCTTAATCCATATTCCTATATACCTAATCCCTAATCCTTCATTACTTAATCCCTAATCCCTAATCCCTAACCTCTAATCTCTAATCTCTAATCCATCTCCTCTACCTCTTCATTATCAATGCCTTCTTCTTCTTCTTCTTTCTCATCTTTCTCTACTTCTTTTTCCTCTTCTTCCTCATCTTTCGCTTCTTCTTCTTCTCCTTCATCTTCCACTTTTTCTTCTTTTTCTTCTTCTTCTTCCTCTTCTTCTTCTTCTTCTTCATCTTCTTCCTCTTCTTCTTCTTCTACTATTACTACTATTACTATGACTTTTTCTTCTTCTTCATCTTCCTTTTCCTCTTCTTCTTCTTCTACTTCATTTTTTCTTGTTCTTCTTCTTATTCTTCTTCTTCTTCTTCCTCTTATTCTTCCTCTACTTGTTTTTGTTCTTCCTCTTCTTCCTCTTCTTTCCATTTTTTTTTCTTCTGCTTCTTCTCCTTCTTCTTCTTCTTCTTCCTATTTTATTTCTTCTTCTTCTTATTCTTCTTCTTCTTCTTCTACTCCTTTTCCTTCTTCTTCTTCTTCTACTACTTTTTCATCTACTACATATTCTTCTTTCTCTTCTTCTTCTTCTTCTTCTACTTCTAGTTCTTCTTCTTCTTGTGCTTCTTTTAATTCTTATTGTTCTTCTTGTTCTTCTTCTTCAACTACTTCTTCCACCTCTTCTACTTCTTCTTCTTCCTCTCCTTCTATTACTTCTTCTTCTTCTTCTTCTTCTTCTTCTTCAGCTTCTTCCTCTTCTTCCTGTTCTTCTTCTCCTTCTTCTTCTCCAGCTCCTCCATCTGCTTCTCCTTATCTATCTCCATTACCTTCTCCTACCCCTCCTTCTCCTTCTCCTTCTCCTTCTCCTCCATCTCCTCCTCCTTCTCCTTCTCCTTCTTTTTCTTCATCTTACTTGGATATTTCTTCTTTCTTATTTCTTTTGCCATCCTCCTTCTTCCTTCTTTCTTCTTTTTTCCTCCCTTCTTCTTCCATTTTCCTTCTTCCTTCTTCTTTTTTATTTCTTACTTCTTCTTTCTTCGTTCTTCCTTCTCCCTTATTCTTTCTTCTCTCTTCTTTCTTCTTTCTTCTTCTTTCTTGTTCTTTTCTTTTTCTTCTTTCTTTCTTCTTCTTTCTTTATTCTTCTTCATCTTTTTCTTTCTTATTATTATTATTATTATTATTATTATTATTATTCTCCTCTTCATTGTATTCTTCCACTTCTTCTTTTTTTCCTCTTCTTCTTCCTTCTTCTTTCTTCCTTCTTCTTCTTCCATCTCTATTTTCCTTAATCCATAATCCTTATTCCCTAATTTATGCTTAATCCTTAATCCCTAATTCCAAATCCTTAATCCTTAATCTCTATTCTCTAATCTATAATCACTAAACCTTAATCAAAATACCTAATTTCTAATCCTTAATTTTTTTAGTTTATAATCTATAATACCTAATCCTTAATTTGTAATGCATAATACCAAATCTCTAATCCCTAATCTTTTATCCTAATCCGAATCCTAATTGCTTAATCTCTAATCTCTAATTTCTTATCTCTAATATCTAACCCTAAATCCCAAATCCCTAATCGCTAATCTTTAATCCTTAATCCTTAATCCTTAATCCCAAATCCCTAATCCCTTATCTTTAATCTTTAATTTAAAATGCCCAACATTTAATCTATCCCTCTTTAATCACTAATACCTAATCTTGAATCCCAATCCCTCCCTTCCTAATCTTTAATCTACATTCCTAAATCCCTAATCCCTATTCCTTAACCCCTAATGATAATTATAATCACTTAATCTCGAATCCTTAATTTGTAATTCTTCATCACTAACGATAAATCCCAATTCCCTAATCCCTAATCTCTAATCCCTAATCCTTAATTAATAATCTCTTCATCTTTAATCCTTAATCCATAATCCAAATAACTTATTCCTTAATCCCAACTCTCTAATCCCTAATCCTTAATCTCTAAACCTTAATCCCTCAATACTAATCCATAATCCCTAATCTCTAATCTCTTAGTTCTAATCCCTAATCTTTAATCTCTCACACCTACTCTATAATCCCTCCCTTCTTAATCCAAAATTCCTAACCCTTAATCCCTTATCCATCTCTTCTTCCTCTTCCTCTTCTTCTTCTTCCTCTTCTTCTTCCTCTACTTCTTTTTCTTCTACTTCTTCTTCCTCCTCTTCTTCTTCTTCTTATTTCTCCTCTTCTTCCCCAACTTCCACTTCTTCTTCTTCTTCCACTTCTTCTTCTTCTTCTTCTACTTCATCTACATTGTTTTCTACTTTTCTTGTTCTTCTTCTTCCTCTCCTTCTTCCTCTTTTTCTTCATCTTCTTAATTTTCTTCTACTTCCTCTTTCTCTTCTTCTTGTTCTTCTTCTTCTTCTTCTCCTTCTCCTTCTTCTTCTCCTCGTTAAACATCTCTTTGTCATTCTCCTTCTCCTTCTCCTTCTTCCATTCCTTCTCCATCTTCTTCTTATTCTCCTTCTTCTCCCTCTCCATGTCCTCCTCTTTCTCCTTTTTTTTCTTCTTCTTTTTCTTCCTCTTCTTCCTCTTCTTCTTCTTTCTTCTTTCTTCTTTCCTTTTTCTTCTTTCTTCTTTGTTCTTCTTCTATGTTCTTCCTTCTTCCTTCTTCTTTCATCCTTCCACCTTCCTTCTTCCTTCATCCTTCTTTCTTTCTTCTTCTTTCTTCCTTCTTCTTTCTTCTTTCTTCTTTCTTCTTTGTTCTTCCTCTTCTTTGTCCTCTTCTTCTTCTTCTTCTTCTTCTTCTGTTTTCTCTTCGTCTTCTTCCTTATTTCTTCTTCCTTCTTCCTTCTTCCTTCTTTTTTCCTTCTTCTTCCTTCTTCCTTCTTCCTTCTATCTTTTCCTTAATCCCTAATCTCTAATCCTTAATACTTTATCCTAAATCTCTAATCCATTCTTAATCCCTAAGCCTAAATCCTTAATACTTAATCTCTATTTCCTAATCTCCAAACTCTAAAATCTAATACCTAATACCTAATTCCTAATCCCTAGTCCGTAATCTATAATCCCTAATTTCTAATCCATAATCTCTAACTTTAATCACTAATAATTAATCACCAATCCCTAATCCCTTAATCTCTAATCTCTAATCCTCAATCCCAAATATCTAATACTAATCCTAAATCCCTAATCCTAAATCACTAATCTTTAACAATTAATCTCTTAATTTTTAATCTTTAATCCTAATAATTAATCACTTCATCCCTAATCCTTAATCCCTATTACTTATTCCCTAATCTCTTCTCCCTAGTCCATAGTTCTTAATCTCTTAACCCTAATCCTTAATTGCTAATCCATAAACATTAATCCATAAAACCTAATCCTTAATTATTAATCCCTTCATACCTAATCCCTAATCCTTAATCCTTAATCGATAATCCTTATTACTTATTCCTTAATCCTTACTCTCTTGTCTGTAATCCTCAATCTCTAAACTTAAATCCTTAAATACTAATCCCTAATCCCTAATCATTAATTTTTTCATCCCTAAACCTACTCCCTAATCTACAATACTTAATCCCTAAACCTTAATCGTTAATTGTTAATCCATAATTTCAAATCTCTATTCTCTTCCTTAATCCTTAATGCCTAATACTTAATCTCTCCCTCCCTAATCCCTAATCTCAAATACCTAATCTTGAATCCATAATCCACAATCCCTCTTCCCTTAATTTGTAATATGTATTCCCAAATCTTTAATCCCTTACTCCTTAATCCCTAGTCATTCATCTCTAGTCCCTACCTAATTATAATCACATAATCTCTAATCCCTAATCCTTAATCTCTTATTTGTAAACCTTAATCCTGAATCCCTAATCACAAATCTCTAATCCTTCATCTCTAATCCCTATTTCCTAATCCATAATCCCTAATCTTAAATACCTTATTTGTAATCCTTAGAAATTAATCCCTTAAACTTTAGTTTCTAATCCCTAATCATTAATCCCATTAATTAAATTCTTAATCCCTAATCCTAATTACTTACTCCATAATTCATACTTTATAATCCTTAATCCTTAATCTCTAATCCCTAATCCTTAATTACTAATCAATAATCCCTAATCCCTAAACCCTAATCCCTGATCCTTAATCCCTAACACATAATCCATAATCACTCCCTCCTTAATCCTTAATCTTTAATCCTTAATCCATAACCTCTAATCCATAATCTCTAATCCATCTCTTCTTGCTCTTCTTCTTCTGCTTCTTATTCTTTTTCTTCCTCCTTTCCTTCTTCCTCTTCTTCTTCATCTTCTTCTTCCTCCTCTTCTTCTTTTTCTTCTTCTTCCACATCTTCTTCTTCTTTTTCTTCCTCTTCTTTCTCGAATTCCTCTCCTTCTTATTCTTCTTCTTCTTCCTCCTCTTCATCTTCTTCTTCATCTTCTTCTTCTATTACTTCTTCCTCTTCTTCTTCCACCTTTTTTTCTTCTTCTTTTTCTCCTTCTACTCCTTCCTCTACTTCTCCTTCTCGTTCTTCTAGTCCTCCCCCTTCTCCTTCACCTTCTTCTTCTACTTCTTCTTCTTCTTCTTCTTTCTTCTTTGTTCTTTCTTTTATCTTCTTTCTTCTTTCTTCTTCCTTCTTCTTTCTTCCTTCCACCTTCCTTCTTCCTTCTTTTTTCTTCTTTCTTCTTTCTTTCTTCCTCTTTCTTTTTTCTTCTTTCTTCTTTCTTCCTTCTTATTTCTTCATTATTCTTCCTCTTCGTCTTCCTGTTCTTCTTCATCATCTTCTTCTTTCTGTTCTTCTTCTTTTTTCTTCCTTCTTTCTTCTTCTTTCTGCTTTCTTCTTCTTCCTTCTTCCTTCTTCCTTCTTCCTTTTCTCTTTTTTGTAATCCTTAATTCTTAATTCCTAATCCTTAATCCTTAATCACTAATCCATCTATAATCTCTAATCTCTAAACCTTAATCTCAAATACCTAAATCATAATCCTTAATTTCTAACCCCTAATCCCTAATTTACAATCAATAATACTGAATCCCTAAACTCTAATCCTTAATCCCTAATTCATAATCCTAAATCACTAATCCTAAATCCTTATTCCTTATTATCTAATCCCTATTTCTAATCTTAATCCCCTAATCTCTAATCCCTAAGCTCTAATATCTAACCATAAATCCTAAATCTTTAATAACTAATCTCTAATCCTTAATCCTTAGTCCTTATTCTCTTATCTATAATCTCTAATCCTAAATCTATAATTTTTAATAAATAATCCCTAATCCTTAATCCCTTCAACATATTTCTTAATCCTTAATTATTAATCCCTAATGCATATTATTTATTCTATAATTTCTACTCACTAATTTGTAATCTTTAATCCCTAAATCTTAATCCTTAATTGCTAATCCCTAATCCCTACTCCTTAATCCCTAATCTCTAATGCATAATATCTAATATTTCCCTCCCTAATCAATAATCCCTAATCCTTGATACCTAATCTCAAATCATCAAAAACTCCCTAATTCGTAATCTATATTCCTAAATCATTAATCCCTCACTTAATTGCAATTCTATACTCCTTAACCTCTAATACTTAATCCTTAATCTCTAATCCATAATCCTACATCCCAAATCCCTAATCAATAATCTCTAATTCTTAATCCCTTATCCTTATTCTACAATCCATAATCTCTCATCCTAAATCCCTAATCTGCAATCTCTAGTCCTTATTACTTGTTCCATAATCTTAACTCCTTAATCCATAATTCTTCATCCATAAACACTAATCTCTAATTGCCAATCCATAATCTTTAGTCCTTTATCACTAATCTCTAATCATTAATCCTTAACACCTAATCCTTAATTATTCTCTCCTTAATCTTTAATTTTTAACCTCTAATTCCTAATCCTTAATCCATCTCTTCTTCTTCTGCTTCTTCATCTTCTTCTTCTTCTTTCTCCTCTTCTTCTTATTCTTCTCCTTTCTTCTTCTTCTTCTTACTCATCTTCCTTTTCTTGATCATCTTGTTCCTTATCTTCCCCTTTTTCTTCTTATTCTTCTTCTTCTTCTTCTTCTACTTCTTCTTCATCCTCTTCTTCTTCTTCCCCTACTTCTTCTTATTTTCCTTCTTCTTCTTCTTTTCTTGTTCTTCTTTTTCCTTTACTTCTTCCTCTTTTTCTTCTTCTTCCTTTTCTTCTTCTTCTTCTTCTTCTTCTTCCTTTTCTTCTTCTTCTTCTTCTTCTATTTCTTTATTTTCTTCTTCTCCACCTTCTTCTTCTACTCCTTCTTCTCCTTCTCCCTATCCTTGTCTTTCTCGTTCTCCTTCTCCTTGTCCAACTCCTCCTTCTCCTCCTTCTACTTCTCCTTCTCCTTCTCCATCTCCTCCTCCTCTTCCCTCTCCTTCTCCTCCATCTCCACCATGTCCTCCTGTTTTTCCTTCAACTTCTTCTTCTTCTTCTTCTTCTTCTTCTTTCTTCCTTTTTTTTCTTCTTTCTTCTTTCTTCTTCCTTCTTCCTTCAACCTTCCACCTTTGCTCTTCTTTCTTCCTTCTTATTTCTTCCTTGTATCTTCTTTCTTGTTTCTTCTTTATTATTCCTCTTCTCCTTCCTCCTGTTCTTCTTCTTCCTCTGTTTCCTCTTCCTCTTCATACTTATCTTCTTCTTCCTTCTTCATTCTTCCTACTTCCTTCTTCTCCCTTCTTTCTTCCTTCTTCTTCTTTCTTCCTTCTTCCTTCTTCCTTCTCTGATTTCCTTAATCAATAATCCCTAATTCTTAATCATTAATCTGTAATCCAACCATAATCCCCAATCCCTAATCTTTAATACTTAATCTCTAATCTCTAAGCCTTAATTCTTAATTCCTAATTCCTAATCCCTATTCTCTAATCTATAATCCATAATACCTAATCCCTAATCTCTAATCCTTAATCTCTAATCCCAATTTATTACTCTCTAATCACTAATCCTAATAGTAATCTTTTAATATCTTATCCCTAATCTCTAGTCTCTAATACCTAATCTTGAATCCCAAATCCCTAATCACTAATCTCTAATCCCTCATTCCTAATCTATATTCCTTAATCATTAATCCCTTCATCACTAATCTTTAATTCTTAATCCTTAATCCGTAATCCCTATTACTTATTCCATAATCACTGCTCCCAAATCCATAATCCTTAATTCCTAACCCTAATCCCTAATTATTAATCTATAAGCTCTAATTTCTAAAACTTAATCCTTAATCCCTAACACCTAATACCTAATCCCTATCTCCTTAATCCCTAATCCCTAAACCCAAATCCCTAACCCCTAATCCTTAATCCTTTATCCATCTCTCCTTGTTCTTCTTTTTCTTCTTCTTCTTCTTCCCCTTCTTCTTCTTTTTCCTCTTCTTCCTCTTCTTCTTTTTCTAGTTCATCATTTTCTTCTTTTGCTTCATCCTCGTCTTCCTCTTCCTCTTCTTCTTCTTCTTCTTCTTCTTCCTCTTCTTCTTCTTCTTCAACATTTTCTCCTTCTTTTCTTGTTCTTCTTCTTCCTCTTGTTCTTCACCTTTTCTTCTTCTTCTTCTTCTTTTTCTTCTTCTTCTCCTTCTCCTACTTATTCCTCTACTATTTCTTCTTCCTCTTCTTCATCATCTTTTTCTTCTTCTTCTTCTTCTTCTTCTTCTTCTGTTTCTCCTTTTTCTTCTTCTCCTTCTCCTTCTCCTTGTCTTTCTCCACCTCCTTCTCCTTCTCCTTCTCCTTCTCCTACTCCTCCATCTTCTTCTCCATCTCCTTCTCCTTCTCTTGCTCGTTCTCCTTATCCTCCTCCTCCTTCTCTTTCTGCTTCTCCTCCTTAATCTTCTTTCTTCATTCTTCATTCCTCTTTCTTCTTTCTTCATCCTTCTCCCTTCTTCCTTCCACATTCCTTCTTCCTTTTTCTTTCTTTCCTCTTTCTTCTTTATTCTTCCTCTTCTTCCTCCTTTTCTTCTTCTTCTTCTTCTTCCTTTTCTTCCTCTTCTTGTTCTTCTTCTTCATTCTTTCTTCTTTCTTCATCCTTCTTCTTTTTTATTCTTTCTTCTCTTTATTTCTAAATCTCTAATCCCTAATCTTTAATCCTTAATCCCTAGTTCATTCTTAATCCTTAATACCAAATTCTTAATCTCTAAAGTCTATTCTTTAAACTATAATCTTTAATCCCTAATCCTTAACACTTAATTCCTAATCCGTACTCCCTAATCTATAATCTATAATCCCTAATCCTTTATCTTTAATCCTTAATCTCTAATCTTTAATCCTTAACTACTAATTTCTAATCCATAATCCCTAATCTCTAATCCACAACCCTAATCTTATTCCCTTAATCTCTAATCCCTAATCTCTAATCTCTAATACCTAATCTTAAATCTCAAATCCCTATTCTTGAATCCATAATCCCTAATTCTAAATCCTTAATCTTTAATAATCAATTCTTAATCCCTAATCATTAATCCTATCATCTTTAATCCCTTATCCCTAATCCTTAATCCATAATCCCTAATCCTTATTACTTATTCCCGAATGCCTATTACTTAATCAGTAATCCTTAATCCCTAAACCTTAATCTCTAGTTGCTTATCCGTAATCCTTAATCCCTAATGCCAAATACCTAATCCCTCCCTCAATAATCCTTAATCCATAATCCCTAATACCTAACCTCTAATTCTCAATCCCTCCCTCCCTAATTCGTAATCCGTATTCCCTAATCTCTAATCTCTATGCCCTAATCTTTAATCTCTCATTCCTAATTCTTAATTCTTAATCCTTAATCTCTTATCCATCTTTAATCCTTAATCCCTAATCTCTATCTTTTAATATCTATTCTCTAAAACATAATCCCTAATACCTTATTCCTAAAACCAAATCTACAATCCATAATACCTAATCCCTAATATGTAATCCTTAACCATTAATCCCTAATCCTTAATCACTAGTCCCTAATCCTAAATTGCTATTCTCTAATCCTTAATTCTCATCCTAATCCCTAATCTCTAATATGTAATCCTAAATCCCAAATCATTAATAACTAATCTCTAATCCTTAATCCCTAGTCTTTATTCCCTAATCCATAATCCTTAAATAATCTCTCAATCTTTAATCCATAATCCCTAATCATTAACCCAACATCACTAATCCCTAACCCTTGTTTTTAATCCTTAATCCCTAATCCTTATTACTTATTTTATAATCCCCACTTCCTAATCTATAATCTTTAATCCTTAAACTTTAATCCCTAATTGGTAATCCATAATCTCTACTCTGTAATCCTTAATCCATAACCCTAACCCCTAATCCCTAATGCTTAATAACAAATCCATAAAACATAATCCCTAATCCCCAACACCTAATCTCAAATATCCAATCCCTCTCTCCCTAATCTATAATCTATATTCCCAAATCCTTAGTACACCTCCTTAATCTCAAATCTCTAATTCCTAGTCCTTAATCTTAATTATAATTGTTTAATCCTTAATCCTTAATCTTTAATTCCTAAACCTACATCTAAAATCCCTAATCAATAATCTCTAATCCTAAACCCCTTATCCCAATTCTTTAATTTGTAATCCCTATTCTTAAACCCCTAATTCATAATCTTTAGTTGTTAAGCCTTAATCTCTAATCTCTAATTATTGATCATTAATCCTTTAATAACTAATCCACAATCCTTAATCCTTAATCCCTATTACATATTCCTCAATCCCTATCCCTAATCCATAATCCTTAAACAAAAAACCATAATCTCTAATTACTTCTTCTTCTTCTTCTTTTTCTAGTTCTTCTTCTAGTTCTTCTTCTTCTTCTTCTTCTCTTTTCCTTCCTCTTTTTCTCATTATTCTTCTTTTCTTATTTTTCTTTTTCCTCTTCTTCTTCTTATTATTCTTATTCTTCTTCTTCTTTTTCTTCTTCTCCTTCTACTGCTTCTCTTTCTTCTCAATCTCCTTTCCCTCATCTTTCTCTTTCTCCTTCTTTTTCTTCTCTTCCTTCTCCATCTCCTAATTCTTATGCATCTCCTTCTCCTTCTCCTTCTCCTTCTCCTTCTCCTTCCCCTCCTCCTTCTCCACGTCCTTCTCCTACCTCTTATTATTCTTCTTCTTCTTCCTTCTTTCTTCCTTGTGCTTTCTTCATTCTTTATTCTTCTTCCTTCTTCCTTCTCCCTTCTTCTTCGACCTTCCTTCTTCCTTGTTCATTCTTTCTTCTTCTTTTTTCTTTCTTCTTTAATCTTTCTTCTTTTTCTTCCTCTTTGTCTTCTTTTTCTTCTTCTTCTTCTTCTTCTCCAACCTTTTCCTCTTTTTCCTCTTCTTCTTCCTTTTTCCTTCTACTTCTTCCTCTTCTTCTTCATTTTCTCCTTATTAATCATCATCATCTTCTACTACTTCTTCTTCTACCTCTTCTTTTTCTTTTTTTCTTCTTCTCCTTCTTTTTGTACTTCTACTTCTTCTTCTTCTTCTTCTTCTTCTCCTCCTTCTCCTTCTCCTTCTATTCCTTCTTCTTCTCATTCTCCTTCCCCTTGTCTTTCTCCTTCTCCTTCTTCTTATGCATCTCCTTTTCCATCTCTCTCTTGTTCTCCTTCTCTTTCCCCTCCTCCTTCTCCATGTCCTCCTCCTTCTCTTTCTTCTTCTTCTTCTTCCTTCTTCTTTCTTCTTTATAC
Organism: Vanilla planifolia; assembly: GCA_023846275.1. Lineage (NCBI taxonomy): Eukaryota > Viridiplantae > Streptophyta > Magnoliopsida > Asparagales > Orchidaceae > Vanilla > Vanilla planifolia. The sequence continues at coordinate 1,089,865 of JAIUJO010000146.1, forward strand.
TTTCTTCATTCTTCATTCTTCTTCCTTCTTTCTTCCTTTTCCTTCCACTTTCCTTCTTCCTTATTCTTTCTTTCTTCTTCTTTTTTTCTTTCTTTTTTCTTTCTTCTTTCATTTATCTTCTTTATTCTTCCTCTTCATCTTCCTTTTCTTCTTTTTCTTCTACTTTTTCTTCTTCTTCTTCCTTTTCTTCTTTTCTTCTTTTTCTTTCTTTTTCCTTCTTTTTTCTTCCTTCTTCATGTTTGTTTCTTCTTCTTCTACCTTTTTCCTTCTTCTTTCTTCCTTCTCCTTATTCTCTAATGCTTAATCTCTAATCCCTAATCCTTAATCATTAATCCATCCTTAATCTCTAAAATCTAAACCTTATTCCCTAATCTCTATTTCCTAAACTCTAATCTCTAATCCTTAAGCCCTAATACCTAATTTCTAATCCGCAATCCTTAATCTAAAATATATAATCTAGAAACCCTAATCTCTAATATTTAATCCATAATCCCTAATCCTTAATCACAAATCCCTAATCTCTAAACCATAATATGTAATCCCTAACGCTAATCCTAATCCCTCAACCTCTAATACCTAATCTCTAATCTCTAATACCTAATTTTAAATCCTAAATCCCTAATCATGAATCTCTAATTCCTAATCCCTATTCCCTAATCTGTAATTCCTAATCCTAAATCCCTAATCTTCAATGATTAATCCCTTAATCTATAATCCGTAATTCTTAATCCCTAATCATTAATCCCTTCATCCCTCACCTCTAATATGTAATCCTTAATCCTTATTACCTGTTCTCTAATGTCTACTCTCTAATCAATAATCTTTAATCCCTACACCTAAATCCCTAATTCCTTTTCCATAATCCCCATTCCCAAATGCTAATACCAAATCATTGTCCTTAATCACTTATCCATAATCCCCAATGCCTAATTTCTAATCCTCAATCCCTCCCTCCCTATTCTATAATCTATATTCTCTAATCTCTAAACCTCCTCCTAAATTCTTAATTCTTAATCCTTAACCCCTAATCCCTAATCCATCTCCTCTTCCTCCTCTTCTTGTTCCTCCCTTTTGTCTTCCTCATCTTCTTCTTCTTCCTCCTCCTCTTCTTCTTCTTCTTCCTCTTCTTCTTCTTCTTCTTCCTCCTTATTTTCTTCTTCTTCCTCCTCTTCCTCTTCTTCCTCATCTACCTCTTCCTCTTCTTCTTGTTCTTGTTCCCTTATTTCTTCTTCTTCTTCTAAATCTTCTTCTTCTTCTTTTCTTCTTCTTCTTCTTCTTCTTCCTTTTCCTCTTCTTCTTCTTCCATTTATTTTTCTTCATCTTCTTTTTCTTCTTCTTTGTCTTCTTCTTCTTCTTCTCCTTGTCTCTCTCCTTCCCTTTCTCCTTCTCTTTCTCCTTCTCCTTCTCCTTTTCCTTCTCTTACTACTTCTTCATCCCTTTCTCCTTCTCCATCTCCTTCACCTTCTCCTTCTCCTTCTCCTTCTCCTTCTCCTTCTCCTTCTTCTTGTCCTTATCTTCCTATTCTTTCTACTTCTCCTTCTTCTTCTTCTTCATCATCATCTTTCTTCCTTCTACTTTCTACTTTCTTCTTTCTCCTACCTTCTTTCTTCCTTCTTCCTTCCTCTTTCCTTCTACCTTCTTCCTTTTTCCTTCTTCCTTCTTTCTTTTTTATTCTTCCACTTCTTCTTCCTCTTCTTCTTCAACTTCTTCTTTTTCTTCTTCTTCCTCCTCTCCTTTTTCTTCTTTCGTTCTTCTTCCTTCTTCCTTCTGCCATCTTCTTTCTTCCTTTCTCTCCCTTCTTCCTTCTTCCTTCTCTCAAATGCCTAATACTTAATCTATAATCCTTAATCCCTAATCCATTCTTGATGTTTAATCCCTAATCTTTAATCTTTAACCTCTAATCTCTAATCCCTAAACTCTAATCCTTAATACCTAAATCCCTACTCCTTAATCCTTAATCTATAATTTATTATCCTTAATCCTAAATATCTAATCATTAACCCTTAATCATTAATTGCTAATCCCTAAACCCTAATCCCCAATCAATAGTCCTAATCTTAATCATTTAATCTCTAATCTTTAATATTGCATCCCTAATCTCTAATTTAAAATCCTTAATTTGAAATCTTTATTTCCTAATTCTTAAACCTTAGCCTTAAGTCCTTAGTTTTTAATCCTAAATTCTTAATAATTTATATTTTTATTCTTAATTCCTAATCTCTAATCCCTAATAATTTATCCCTTTATGCCTAATATCTAATCCCTAATACATAATATTTAATCACTAATCCCTAATCCCGACTACTTTTTTGTTAATCTCTAATCCTTAATCCATAACACCTAAACCCTAATCTCTAATTGCAAACTCCCAAGTCCCTAATCCCTAATACCTAATGCCTAAACCCTAATCCTTTAACCCCATCTCCCTAACTTTTAACCCATAGTCTTGGATCCCTAATCCTTCATTCTTAAATCCCTAACCCCTAATCCCAAATCCATAATTCATCTACTCTTCCTCTTCTTTTTCAACATCTTCTTCTTCATCTTCTTTGTCCTCTTCTTCAACCACTTGTACTTCTTCATCTTCATATTTTTCTGTCTCTTCTTCTTTATTTCATTCTTCTTCTTCTTCTTCTTCTTCTTCTCCTTCTTCTTCTTCGTCTTCTTCTTCTTATTATTCTTCTTCCTCTTCTTCTTATACATCATCTTCTTCCTCTTCCTCTTTTTCTTCTTCTTCTTCACCATCTTCTTTATCACCTTTCTCATCTTCCACTTCTTTTTCTTCTTCTTCCTCCTCTTCTTCTTCTAATTCTACTTCTTCTTTTTCTTCTTCTTCTTCTTTTATAGTTCTACCTCTTCTTATTCTTTATTTTCCTCTTCTTCTCCTTCTCCGTCTTCTTCTTCTTCTTCTTCCCCTTCTTCTTCATCATCTTCTTCTTCTATTTCTTCTTCTTCTTCTTCTTCTTTGTCTTCATCTTTTTCTTTTCCTTTTCCTCTTGTTCTTCTTCTTCTTCTTATTCATCTTCTTCCTCTTCCTCTTCCTCTTCCTCTTCTTCCTTTTCCTATTCTTCATCCTCTTCTTCTTCCTGTTCCTCTTCTTCTTCTGCTACTACTTCCTCAGCTTCTTCTTCTTCTTCTCCTTCTTCTTTATACACTTCTCCTTCTTCTTCTTCTTCTTCTTCATCTTCAACTTCTTCTTCCTCTTCTTCTTCTTCTTCTTCTTTTTCTTTCACTTCTTCTTTTTCTTCTTTTTTCTTCTTCTTCTTCTTCTTCTTCCACTGCTACTTCTCCTTCTTCTTCTTCTAACTCTACTTCTTCTTCTTCTTCTTCTTTTTCATTCTTCTTCTTCCTCCTCTTTTTCTTTTTCTTTTCCTTCTTCTTCTTCTTCATCTGTCTCTTCTTCTTTTTCTTCCTCTTCTTTTTCTTCTTCTTCTTCTACAACTACTACTAGCACTACTACTACTACTAATTCTTCTTCTTCTTCCTCTTCTTCTTCTTCTCGTAGTTCTTCTTCCTCTTCTTCTTCTTCCTCATATTCTTCTTACTTTTTTGCTACTTCCGCTCATGCTTCTTCTTCTTCTTCTTCTTCTTCTTCTTCTTCTTCTTCGCTTCTTCTACTTCTTCTTCCTCTTTTTCCACTTCTCCCACTTCTTCCACTTGTTCTTCTCATTCTTCTTTTTTCACTTCTTCTTCTTCTTCTTCTTCTCTTTATCTTCTTCATCTTCTTCTTCCCCTTCTTCTTGTTCTACTTCTTCTACTCCTTCCCCTTCTTCTTCTTCTTCTCCTCCTTTTTCTTCTTCTTCTACATCCTCCACTTCTTCTTCTTTTTCTTCTTCTTCTTGTTTTTCTTATTCTTCTTCCTCTTCTTATTGTTCTTCTTCCTCTTCTTCAACTTCTTTTCATCCACTTCTTCTTCTTCATCATCTTATTTTTCTTCTTCCTCTTCTTCTTCTTCATCTTCTTCATCTTCTTCTTCTTCTTTTTATTCCCTTCTTCTCCTTCCTTGTCTTCCTCTTTCTCCTCTTCTTATTATTCTTCTTCTTCTCTATCTTCCTCTTCTACTTATTCTACTTCTTTTTTTTTCTTCTTCCTTTTTTTCTTCTTCTTCTTCTTCCTCTTCCTCTTCATGTTCTTCCTTTTCTACTTTATATTGTTCTTCTTCTTCTTCTCTTCATCATATTCTACTTCTTCTTCTTTTTCTTTTTTTTCTTCTTCTTTTTCTTCTTCTTCTACTTCTATGAGTTCTTCTTCCCCTTCTTTCTCTTTTTTCTCTTCTTCTTCTCCTTATTTGTCTTCTTCTCCTTCCTTTCCCTCTTCCATTTCTTATTCTCTTTCATATTCATCTTCTACTTCTTCCTCTTCTTCCTATTCTTCTTCCTCTTCCTCTTCTTCTTGATTTTCTTCTTCAACTTGTTCTAATTATTGTTCTTCTTTTTCTTCTTCCTCCTCTACTTCTTTTTCTTCTTTTATTCTTCTTCTTCTTCTATTTCTTCTTATTCTTTTTCTTCTTGATCTTCTTCTTCTTCCACTTCTTCTTCTTCGTCTTTCTCTCTTCTTCCTCTTCTTCTTCCTCTTCTTATTCATATAGATATTCATCTTCTTCCCCTTCTTCTTCCATATCTTCTTCTTCTTTTTCTTCTTCCTTTTCCATTTCTTCTACCTCGTCTTCTTCTTCTTGTTATTCCTCTTCTTCCTCATCCTCCTCTCGTTCTTCTTCTTCTGCTTCTTCGACTTTCTCTTTTTTTTCTTCTTCTTCTTCTTTATCTGCTTCTGCTTCTTCTTCCTCTTCATATTCTTCTATTTCTTCTTCTTCTTCTTCGACTTCTTCAACTTCTTCTTCTTCTTCAACTACTTAATCTTCTTCTTCTTCTTTCTATTCATCCTCTTCCTTCTCCTCCACTTCGTCTTCTTCTTCTACTTCTTCTCCTCCTCCTCCTCCTCCTCCTTCTTCTTCTTCTTCTCCATCTTCATCATCTTCATCATCTTTTTCTTCTTCCTCCTCTTCTAGATCTTAATCTTTTTCTTCTTCTTCTTCTTCTTCCTCTTCTTCTTCTTCTTTTACTTTTTCTCCTTCTTCTTCCTTATCTTCATATTCTAATTCTTCTTCCTCTTCTTCTTCTCCTTCTTCTTCCTCTTCTTCTTCTACTTCTTCTACCACTTCTTCTTCTTCTTCTTCTTACTTTTGTTCTACTTCTTCCACTTTTTCTTCTTCTCCTTCCTCTTTCTCTCATCCTCTTCTTCTTCCACTCCTTCCTCTACTTCTTTTACCTATTCTCCTTATTAAACTTATTATTCTTCTTCTTCCACTACTTCTTCTTCATTTTCTTCTTCTTTTAATGGTTCAACTTCTTCCTCTTCTTCTTCCTCTTCTTCTTCCTCTTCTTCTTAATCTTTTACTTCTTCTTCTTCTTCTTTATCTTCTTCTTTTTCTTCCTCTTATTCTTCTTTTCCTTTTTTTCTTCACCTTCATCCCCTTCTTTTACTTCTTCTTTCTCTTCTTCTTTTTCCTCTTCTTTTTATTCTTCTTCCCCTTCTTCTTCTTCCTATACATCCTCTTCTTCTTCTGCAACTTCTTCTTCTACTACCTCTTCTTCTTCTCCTTCTTCCTCATCATCTTCATCTTCATTTTCTCTTCTTCCTTATCCTTATTCTTCTTCTTCTTCTTCTTCCTTTTCTCCTTCTTCTTCTTCCACTTCTTCCTCTTCTACTTCTTCTTCTTTTTCTTTGACTTTTTATTCATCCTCTTCTTCTTCTTCTTCTTGTCCATCCTCTTCCTCTTCTACTTTTTCTTCTTGTTCTTCTTACTTAATCTTCTTCTTTTTCTTCTTCTTTTTCCTCATCTTCCTTTTCCTCTTCTTTTTTTTCTTCCCCTTTTTCTTCTTGTACTTCTTTTTCTTCCTCTTGTTCTTCCACTTGTTCATCATCATCTTCTTCTTCTTCTTCTTCCTCTTCTTCTTCTTCTCCTTCCTCATTTTCTTCTACTTTTCCTCTTCTTCCTTATCTTATCCTTCTTCTTCTTCTTCTTCTTTATCTTCCTCTTCTCCTTATTCTTCCTCATCTTCCACTTCCTCTTCTTCTTCCTGATCCTATTCTTCCTCTTCTTCTTCTTCTTCTTCTTCTTCCTCTCATTTTTCATCTTTTAGCTTTTCTTCTTTTTCTTCTTCTTCTTCTCCTCCATCTTCTTCTTCCCCTTTTCCTTCTACTTCTTCATAATCATCATCATCTTATTATTATTATTATTATTATTATTATTATTGTTATTTTTATTATTATTATTATTCTACCACTTTTATTGCTTCTTTTTTGTCTTTGTCTTCTTTTTCTCCAATTTCTTCGTCTTCTTCTTCTTCTTCTTCCCTTCTTTTTCTTCTTCTTCTTCATCGCTTCTTCTTCTTCTTCTTCTTTCCTTCTTCTTTGTTGTCTTCTTCTTCTTCTTTTGATTCACCTTCTTCTTCTTCTTCTTCTTCTTCTTCATCTTCTTCACCTTCTTCTTCTTCTTCTTCCTCTTCCTCTTCTTTTTCCTCTTCTTCTTCTTCTTCTTCTTCTTCATGCTCTTCTACTTCTGAATCTTCCTCATCTACTTCCTCTTCTTCTTCTTCTTCCTCCTCCTTATCCTATTTTTCTTCATCATCATCTTCTTCTTCTTCTTCTTCTTCTTGCACTTCTTTTTCTTGTCCCTCTTCTTCTTCTTCTTCTTCCTCCTCTTCTTCTTCTTCTTCTTCTTCTTGTTTTCTTCCTCTTCTTCTTCTTCCTCTTCTTCTTCTTTTCCTTCATCTTCTTCTTCTCTTCTTCATCTCCTTATTCTTCTTCTTCTTCTTCTCTTCTTCCTCCGTCTCCTCTTCTTCTTCTTCTTCTTCTTATACTTCTCTTCTTCCTCTCCTTCTACTTCTCCATCTTCTTCTTCTTCTTCTGCTCTTCTTGTTATTGTTCTTGTTCTTCTTCGTCCTCTTCTTCTTTTCTTCTTCTTCTTCTTTTTCTTCTTCTTCTTCTTCTTCTACTATGTCCACTTCTTCTTTTACATCTTCTTCTTCTTCATCATCTTCTTTTTATTCTCTTTCTTTTTATTCTTCTTCTTGTTCTTCTTCTTCTTCTTCAACTACTCCAATTACTACTTCTTCATCATCTTTATCTTCTTTTGGTTCTTCTATCTTTTCTTCTTCTTCTTCTCTAATACCTAATCACAAATCCCTAATTCTTAAACCTCAATCCCTAATCCTTAATCTATAATCCCTATTCTTTAAGATCTAATCCCTTAATGTTTAATCCCTAATCCCTAATCATTATATTTAATCCCTTATCTTAAATCCCTAATCTTTAATCTCTAATCCCAAATTCATAATCCTTAATCTCGAATCCCTAATTCCTAATCCTTAAAATCATAATCCCTTGATCTGTAATCCAAAATCTCTAATCCTTAATCTCTATAATCTAATCCTTTAATCCCTAATTCTTAATTCTTAATCCTCAATTCATAAATCATATTCATTAATAGATATTCCTTAATCCCTAATCACTAATGGTTAAACCTTAAAGCTAGTCACTAATCCATAATTCATAATCCTTAATTCCTAATCTGTAATGAGTAAACCTAATCCCTAATTCCTTATCTCTAATTTCTAATCCTTTATCCTTAATCCAAGATCCATATGTCCTAAATCCCTAGTCCATAATCCATCTACTTCTTCTTCTTCTTTTTCATCATTTTTTTCTTCTTCTTCTGCTTCTTCTTCTTCTACATATTCTTTGTCTCCTTTTATTTTTACTTCTTCTTTTTCTTCTACTTCTTCATCATCATCTTCTTCTTCTTCTTCTTCTTCTTCCTCTTCTTCCTATTTATCCTCTTCTTCTTCTTCTCGTTCATCTTCTTCTTCCTCTCCTTCTTTCTCTTCTTCTTCTTCATCATCTTCCTCTTCCATTTCTTCTTCTTCTAATTATTCTTCTTCCGCCTCTTCTTCTGCTTCTACCTCTTCTTCTTCTTCTCCTTCTTCTTCTCCTTCTTCCTCTTTCTCCACTTCCTCATCTTCTTCTTCCTCTTCTTGTTTTCCTCTTCTTCTTTCTCTTCTTCTTCTTCTAATTATTCCACTTCTTTTTCTTCTTCCTCTTCTTATTCCTATTCTTCCTCTTCTTCTTCTTCATCTTTTTCTTCTTCGTCTTCCTCCTCATCTTCTTCAACTTCTTCATCCTCTACTCCTTATCCATATATCCTTCTTCTTCTTCTTCTTCCTCTTCTTCTTTCTCCTTATCTTCTTATTCCTCCTCTTTTTCTTCTTCTCCTCCATTTTCCTCTTCTTCTTCTTCGTCTGTCTTCTTCTTTTCACTCGTCTTCTTACTCCTCTTCTTCTTCTCCTTCATCATCTTCTTCTTCTTCTTCTACTTCTTTTCCTTGTTCTCCCACTTCTTCTTCATCTTCTTCCACATCTTTCAATTCTTCTTGCTCCTCTTCTTTTTCTCTATCTACTTCTTCTTCTTCTTCTTCCTCCTCGTCTTCCTCATCTTCCCTGTCATCCTCTTCTTCTTCTTATTGTTCTTCTTCTTCTTCCTCCTATTCTTCTTCTTTTCCTACTTCTTCTTCGTCTTCTTCCTCTCTGCTTCTTCTTCTTTTTCTTCCTCTTCTTCTTCTATTTTTCTTCCTCTTCTTCTTCTTTCACTTCTTTTTTTGTTCATCTTCTTCTTCTTCTTCTTCTTCTTCTCTTTCTCCTTCTCCTCCTTCTTTTTCTTCATTTTTTTCTTTCTCTTTTTCTTCTTTTTCTTCTTTTTCATCTTCTTCTTCTTCTTGATCTTCTTCTTCTTCTTCTTCTTCTTCTCCTTCTTCTCCTTCTTCTTCTTCTTCAACTCCCTCTTCTTCTTCTTCTTCTTCTTCTTCTTCTTCTTCTTCTCTTCTTCTTCATCATCTTCTTCTTCTTCCTCTTCTTCTTCTTCTTCATCTTGTCCTCCCACTTCTACTTCTTTTACTTCTTCTTCTTCTTCATCATCTTCTTCTTCTTATCCTCCTCCTCCTCCTCCGTCTTCTTCTATTACTACTTCATCGTCATCATCTTCTTCTTCTTCTTCTATTCTTCTTCTTCTTTCTTAATCTCTAATCCCTAATCTAATATCTTTAATCCTTAATCCCTAGTCCTTAATCCCTATTCCCAAATCTTTATGACCTATTCCCTTAATCCATAATTTTTAATCAATAATCCTTAATATTGATTTGCTAATCGCTAATCCTTAATTCTTAGTTTTTAATCCCTTGATCTTTAATCCACAATTTCTAACCAATAATCCCTAATCTTTAATCCCTTAACCCTAATCTCTTAATCCCTAATCCCTAATCTTTATTTCTTAATTCCTAATAAATAAGTCATATTCTCTAATACTAGTTCCTTAATCCCTAACCACTAATTTCTAAACTCAAAACCTTATCACATAACCTCTAATTCATAATCTTGAATTCTTAATCCCTAATCCTTAATCCTTAAACTATCAATCATACGTCACTAATCTCTAATCCTTAATTTTTAATGCCTAATCCTTAATCCCAAAGCACACCCTCCCTAATCCAAAATTGGTCATCTTTTTTTCTTCTTGATCATCATCTTCTTCTTCTTCTTCTGCTTCTTCTTATTCTTCTTCTTTCACAACATCTTCTCATTCTTTTTGTTTTACCTCTTCTATTACGTCAAATTCTTCTTCTTCTTCTTCTTCTTCTTCTTCCTCTTCTTCCTTTTCGTCCTCTTCTTCTTCCTCCTCTTCTTCTTTTCCCTCCTCTTCTACTTATTCATCCTCTTCTTCTTCTTTTACTTCTTCTTCTTCTTCCTTTTCATTTTCTTCTTCTTCTTCTTCCTCCTCCTCCTCTTCATCTTCTTCTTCTTCTTCTTCTATTCTTCTTCTTCTTCTTCTTCTTCTTCTTCTTCCTCTTCTTCTATTCCTCACCTTCTTTCTCTTCTTCCTCTTCCCTTTCTTCAACATTTCTCATCTTCCTCTTCTTCTTCATCCTCTTCTTCTTCTTCCTACTCAACTTCTTCTTCTTGTTCATCCACTTCTCCTCATCTTTCTATTCTTATTCTTCTTCTTTCTCCTCTTCTTCTTCTTCTTCCTCTTCTTCCTCTTCTTCTTATTATTCTTCTTCTTCTTCATTTTCTTCTTCTTCTTCATCTTCTTCCTCCTCTTCTTCTTCTTACACTTCATCTTTTTCTCCTTCTTCTTCTTCTTCTTCTACTACTTCTTTTTCTTCTTGTTCTTTTTCTTCTTCATCAACTAACCCTTGCACTTCTTCTTCTTCTTCTTCCTCTTCTTCTTCTTCTTCTACTACTTTTGCTTCATCTTCTTCCTCAAACTTTGACATCTTCTTCTTCTTCCACTGCTACTTCTTCTTCTTCTACTCCTTCTTCTACCTCTTCTCCTTCTCCTTCTTCTTCTTCTTCTACTTCTTCTTTCTCTTTTTCTTCTTGTTCTTCTTCTTCTTCTCCGTCTTGTTCTTCTTCTTTTTCTTCATCTTCTTCTTCCTCTTCTTCCTCTTCTTATTCTTCTTCTTTTCCTTCTTCCTTTTCTTCCTCTTCTTCTCCTTCTTCTTCCTCTTCCTCTTCATCGTCTTCTTCTTCTACTTCTTCTTCTTCTTCTTCTTCTTATCCTTGATTATCTTCCTTTTCTTTTTCTTGGTCTTCTTCCCCTTTTTTTACTCTTTTTCATCTTTTTCTTCTTATTCGTATTCTTCTTCATCTTCTTCTTCTTCTCCTTCTTCTTCTTCTTTTTCTTCATCTTCTTCTTCTTCTTCTTCTTCTTCTTCTTCTTCTCCTCCTCCTCCATCTTCTCCCTTACTTTCTCCTTCTTCTTCTTCTTCTTCTTCTTCTTCTTCTTCTTAATCTTCTTCTTGTCCTTCTTCATCATCATCTTCTTCTTCTTCTCCTTCTTCTTCTTCTCCTTCTTCTTCTCTTTCCTCTCTCTCTCCTTCTTCTTCTCCTTCTTCTTATTCTTCTTCTGCTTCTTCTTCTTTTTCTACTTCTTCTTCTTCCTCTTCTGCTTCGTCTTCTTCTTCTTCTTCTCCTTCTCCTTCTTCTTCTTCTCCTGCTCCTTCTACTTTTCCTTCTTCTCCTTCTTCTTCTCCTTCTTCTCCTTCTTCTGCTTCTTCTTCTCCTTCTTCTTCTACTTCTTCTCCTTCTTCTTCTTCTACTTCTTCTTCTTCGTCTTCTCCTTTATCTCCTTCTTCTTCATTTTCTTCTCCTTCTTCTTCTTCTTCTTTGTCTTCTACTTCTTCTTCTTCTTCTTCTTCTACTACTACTACTTCTTCTTCTTCTTCCTCTTCAACTTCTTCTTTTTTTCTTCTTCATCTTCTGCTTCTTCTTCTTCTTCCTCTTCTTCTTCTTCTTCTTATTCTTCTTCTTCTTCTTTTTCTACCTCTTCTTCATCTTCTTCTTCTTCTTCTTCTACTTCTACTTCTACTTCTTCTTCTTCTTCTTCTGCCCCTTTTTCTTCTTTTTCTATTTCTTCTTCATCTTCTTCTTCTGGTCCTTGAACTACTTGTTTTTCTTCTCCTTCTTCTTCTTCTCCTTCTTCCTATTCTTCTTCTTCTTCTTCCTCATGATCTTCTTTTTCTTGTTTTTCCTTTTCTTGTTCTACATCATTTTCCTTTACTTCTTTTTTCTTTTTTTCTACTCCTTCATCTTCTTCCACTTCTCCCACTTTTTCCACATCTTCTTCTTCCTCTTCTTCTTCTTCTCAACTTCTTCTTCTTCTTTGCTTTCTCCTTCCTATTCTTCAACTCCTTCTTCTTCATCTTCCTCGTATCATTCTTCCTCTTTTATTACTACTTCTTCACCTTCTTCTTCTTCTTCTTCTTTTTGTTCCTCTCCTTCTTCTACTTCCTCTTTAAATAATTGTTCTTCTTCTTCTTCTTCCTTTTCTTGTTCTGATTCTTTTTTGTTTTTTTCTTCTTTTTCTTCCTTGTTCCTTTTCTTTTCTTCTTCTTCTTCTTATTATTTTTCTTTTTTCTTCTTCTTTTTCCTCCTCAACTTCTTCTACCTCCTTGCTCTCTTTTTCCTTTTCTTCTTCCTCTACTTGCCCTTGTTCATCATCTTCCCCTGCTTCTTTGACTTCTTCTTGTTCTTCTTCTTCTTCCTCCTCTTCCTTTTCGTTTTCTCCCTTATCTTCCTCTTTTTCTTGTTACTTGTCTTCCCCATCCTCCTTTTGTTCTTCTTCTTCTTCTTCTTCCTCTTGTTCTTGTTCTTCTTCTTTTTCTTCTCCTTCTTCTTCTTCTTGTTCTTCTTCTTATTCTTTTTCAACTTCTTCTTGCACTTCTTCTTCTTCTTACTCTTCTTCCTCTTCTTCTTCTACTTCTTCTTCTTCTTCTTCTTCTTCTGCTTCTTCGTTTTCTTCTTCTTCTTCTCTTTTCTTCCTCTTCTTCTAGTTCTTCTTCTTCTTCTTCCTCTTCTTCTTCTTGTTCTGCTTCCTCTTCTTCTTTTTCTTCTTCTTCTTCCCCTTCTTGTTATTGTTCTTCTTCTTCTTCTTCTTAGCCTCCACCTCCTTCTTTGACTTCTTCTTCTTCTTTTTCTTCTTCCACTCCTACTCCTCCTCCCTCTTCTACTTCTTTCTCTCCTTCTTCTTCCACTTCCTCTTCTTTTCATCATTTTCTTCTCCATCGTCTTCTTCTTCTTCCTC